>VUJU01000240.1:3102-105931 GCA_009835225.1 Aphis craccivora
TTTTTTTGAAGTGTCAATAACATTTTTTTGGCCCTATCAAAATACTTGAAAATTTAATACAAAGTTCCTCATAAGTTATTCTTATAGTTATTAAAAATTTATAAGAATACATAGGCACAATTTTTTTTATTAGCATTTGAAGTTCAAATATTGACAAAAGTCATCAAAACCATGAATATTTGTAAATAATTTTGTAGGTATAATTTATAAAAATGTTTGTATAAGTAGCTAAGAGTTGAAAATTCAATATGAGATTTCCCATAAGTTTAGCTTATAATAATTATAAAAGAACTTAAACTCTGGTGTATTTAGAGCATTAAAACATTAATCACCTTTTTCACAAACCATACGAAATGATATCCTAGGCTGACAAATCATTTTCGTTCAAAATCGTTTTTCGTATACAAATGGTACCTATCATTGGATTCAAATTTAACACTCCTATAATATATAATAATGATCCATACGCACCTAATGTACAGCAGAACGGTACCCACTTTTTTAAAATTATTCTTCGCAGAGTCATAATAATAATAATAATATTTCAAATATTGTAATCCTTGTTACTTAGAGCGGCATCTATTGGACGGATAAACAACGTTTGGTTGAGAATAACACAAATAGAGTCATTTACAGTGTTGTAAATCAGAGTTATTTTTTCTTTTTCACTGTATTTAAACATATTTTAAAACTTTCAACTAAGCAGTCTATAAACTATAAAGTAAGGGTTCGTAAAGGTAAAACTATCCCATATAGTTAGTAATTTAAAAAAGTAACATTATTTAAATAAATATATTGCAGTTAGTTTTATTTTTTGTATAGTGTGGTATTTGAGTGTAGTTTTTAAGTAGAGTGACCATTGTTTAGTCCAGATAGACTTTCTCTGCTAATAATTAAAAAAACATTCAAATATATAAGTTTATTACGACCGTTATAAAGGATGACTCCCTAACACGCAAATGACTTCAAACAGCTGAACGTAATGAAATCCATCAATAATCTTCACGTTAAGTTTGAATAATTTTTTAATATTTAGTGAAATAAATTGTATAATAATTACATATAATTAATACGTACTCCTCATATATAAATAACACATATTTACACAAATTTCTACTTATAATCAAATGTGGCCATGAATTACTGGTGTTGAAAAATCGTCTTGCATCACTCATTTCGGTGCCGGATTGAACTCGTGTACCAATCATTTATTATATTATACGAGTAAGTCTATAGGATTTATAAGAAAAAAAAATTCATAAATTTTATTCAATATTATATTAAAATAAAAATTGATCGCAAATAATGGAATTTATTTACCATCGGTTTTAAAAACTTTGATAGGAAATCCTTTAATGAGTATTTTTATTATAATTAGCTATAGGTAGGTACTTTACTTTAAACTTTAAGCATTATTCAAAATCGTTTGTATGCGTTTTACACAAAATGGCACGTACAATTTATAAAATTATGTATTTACACGGAAAACACGAATAATTGTACTGATAATTATTAAATTATTAACTTAAGAACAACCAGAACAACCGTAGAATGTATATTACAAACTAAATGGTGGGTATATCTTATTTATAAATATTATCTTTTACTTAACTTTATCGACCTTATTATTTTATAAACAGTATTGGTTTATATAATTACATGCGTATTGAGATTCACTGTTAGGTGTAATTAAATCTTTAGGTACCTGATAAATACTGATGTACTGATAAAAAACAAAATAATACTATAACGTGAACGGGATTGAAAATGTTTAATATGCTCTGTATGCCTAAATCAGATGAAATAAGTTCAGAAAAAAAAGATAGCCAATTCAGTGTCTGCTTCATTAAGTATCTATAAGATCTACAGCCGGCATATGTAGTGATGAATTAAAGCGATAATGCGATGCCACTCTGGAGCCTTGTTCTTTCTTTACGTAAGTCTATAATACAGGTTAGGTTAGGTACCTACTCTAATTGTTTATATCGTAGTTGCAATATTGTTTTAAACTAGACTAGTTTGCTGGTAGTAGAACTTCACAATCCCTCAAAAACATGCCATAGGTATGTTAAATAAATATATATTTTTTAATCATCTCAGCCGCTTGAACAATCCCTACTTTTGTCTATTCGATGTTTGTATTATTATGCTCTCTCAATGCAGAGGTTTCATAAAAATAGTATAATATAGAAAAAGGCGGATGTAGATTTAAAACCTCAATTAATAAAATGTATATGATATTACAAATAACACAATAAAATGTGTTTCAATTATAATACATCTCTTTGTTTTATTTCAAACTAAATTTAATCAAAATAATATTAAAATATAGAATCCGTGTTAAATACTGGATACCAATTTTCCAACTAACTTACTCTGATGATTCGAAAAGAAAATAATCAATCATCAAACAACAAACATCTTTATAGTTATCACAATGAAACAGTACAGTTATTGAAAATTATTCCATAAATGATATTTTTAAGCAAGGTTATCGAATAGTCCGTCACCCTCACAAAAAGGATATTTCCACTATTAGATTTTTGTTTAAATATAGAAGTATTATTTAAGTCGAATAACAAATCATATGGTTTGCAGTAATTCATTAATAGCTGTGTCTGTGGACAATGTGTAAGGTGTAACCTACGAACGTAAATTAAAAAATAATAAATACATATCCTATAACTCAAACTAAAGTTATATTTTATTAAGTGTTTCCTCTTAATCGTTAACTTACAATATATACTTTCGGTATCCGCAGCAATATAAATAAAAACTTTTAACTTAAATGCATAACAGCAATCATCAATGAATAAAACATCGATATAATATTACACCTATTTGGTTTAATACAATAATATTATGAGATCTGAGTTCAAGCGTTTGACGCATATACTTCATTAAATACGCTATTAACGTCAAACACAAAATATTGCTATCCAAGAATAAAAATACTTATTCAATGATACACTGATGAGTTATATGACACATATTTTAGTGAAATACAAATATCGCGAGCAAAAAAATTGTGTAATTCCTTAGTGCCTGTGAAATCATTTCATAGAAATGGTGACTGAGCACGGTAATAAAATATAGGAAATAGGTAAGACGCAATATAAATTGGGAGCAAAATCTATAATGTTGAACAATTTTTTCGTGAACCCTATAGTGAGCCGCTATATTAATGCCCAGGAGACATGACGTTCTTGTCACAATCTATTCTGCATTAAGCTAATATGAATGTGTAATATTTTATTCATATTGTGGGTCATCTTTCAGTCACGTGTCATATAAATGAAACAAGTAACGCCTAGTCGTATGTTATTCAATAAAAATAGTATTAAAATGAACAGAGTAACATACAATACTTATTAACACGCTTTGTTTATACTCAGATATAATATAATGTAGAGACCAACATATATATTATTTATTTGCATAATAAAAAAAAATAGTCCGAACACTGCGACATTTTATTTTAAGTCCCTATGGTGGGTGTATCATATTGTATATTTAAACTTTTTGATTAAAACCAAAGAAGTTTTTTATATTTTCAGTAATACAATAATATAATAGTCATATCATCATCCAGTTTGATGTTAATATTGCTTTATTTAATACTAATGTCATAACTCATTATATTAACAAAATATAATGTCGAGTGCTATTTTATTTTATAACTGAATTATTACTATAAAATAAATATTATTTCAACTGGACTACTGCTAATTTGTTAACAATCTTCACTTTTTATCTTATTCGGTAGATATATATTTTTTATTTTTAATAGTTAATTTAAAAATGTAATTTCCTTGATGTCAAAGATAAAAATGTTAATAGAGAACCTTTAACGTTACAATTCGGACAGCGATTTTATGTCACTCTATTCAATAATTATTTGCCCTTCTGATCAACATAATTAAGTACTTCAAAGGAAAGTATTTGTTTATTACCTACCTAAAATTATCCGAAATTTTAGTCAACATTTAAAACCATGATAGTTTGATTAGCATGATTGAATGATAACCATAATTATCATCATGATGTTTTCATTAATTACAGAAATGTAATTTTAGATACACCGTGCAGTGTATGAAGAACAGTCAACAAAATAAGTAAGAGGTCCATCACTTATTTTGTATTTATTTTGAGTGAAACGGTCAATGGCTGCTATGGCCTGTGTTCATTAAAATACAAAATATACTTTTATATTTTAATAATATTATATTAAACAAATAAATTAAATGATAATTTATTATTAATTGGAAATGTTTAGATTTTTCATTAATATATTACATAATACGTTAATGTATCAATGTATTATTGTCGAAGTATAACGATGGCGCATTTACATTTTTATAGCAGATTTAAAATGAATTTTACTTAATACATAATCGTAGGATGTATTCATTTTCGTTTACTACATGGAAAATCACTTTAATTATACAAATTTTACTTTTCTAGGTAGGTAATTGAATAATAATAAAAAAAATAATAATGCAAACTGATTTTAATAATTAACTATACAGTACAATATATATAATATCTATGAGTAGAAAGTAAAAATGTTAGTTAACATTTATAACAATCACATTTAGACAAAAAATAAAAATAAATTTAAGCCATAAATAAAAACTCTGTGTAACGTTTAATAAGTGCAAAATAAAAATAATGAAAGCTTAAAGAAATACTAAATATTATAGCGTATGATTTGTATCAAAGCCTACTTGTCCATATGTCAGTGGCTTGAATAAAAAAATTACGAAAATCCTGTCAATGACCGGACCACATCGTTTTAGTGAAGAGCCTAACCTCCCCTTGTCGGAACAAAAGGTCAGAATAGCCTAATGACATGGCCTTATTAAGCAGCAATTTGGAATGGCAATGACTCATATTATATGTCTCCCTTCTCTACCCCTATTATCATGTATCGACGGGAGATTTCCCACCCAGCCCTTTAACCAGCTCTAAAATGCGATTCTATTGTTCGCAAATTCCTCTTATTCGCAAATACTCTGCTCCGTTCGTCAAAAACCCGCTGTCAGTGCCAATTGCTAATTGATCCACGAATAAATAAATATAAATATATGTAGTTTGTATGTGTGTTTAGTGCACGTCTGACTAAATTAAAAAATATTTAAATCAATAAAAGTTTATTATTAAATATTTTAATATTTAATAATGCTCTAGTATAATTATTATAAGTTAACGATTTATGAATTGTTATATAGTTTGGATTATAGAATAAGATCACATTTCTTTAAAAAAATTAATTTTTCAAGTTGATATACCTATACAATCAAATTAGTTGTTGAATTCTATAAGTACTAAACAAATACGCATGTTACAATATTAATTATTATGAAATAAGATTATAAAAGCCATTTAACATATAATATGACATAAAGTATATTAAATTCAATTATAATTATAATTAAAATATGAAGATGTAAAGGCTATATAGTACAAAAGATCTATCCAATTATTTTTCCAGATTTTATTTTGTTCAATGTTATTTGTAAGTAGATATATGCAATTCATAATAATGTATATTGACATGACAATTTAAATTAACGCATTTTACATAGTCAATCAGTAAATAGATTTTTAATAAAATAAAATAAAAAAAAACTATTGTTGAAAATTGATCGATTCAGATTTTTATTATTATACTGTTACTCATGTATTACGTGTATTACGACTAGGACCATTAGACCATTTTTTTTTTTTGTGTTGAATAGGTTATTTTAAACGAAATGTATAGCACATAATAATTTATCTAGTTTATTTAATTCTTCAAAAAAATTAACTACATTAAAAATAAAGACCATATTTTTATGAGAAAATACATTGTAACACGCATTATGTAAATAATCAGATAGAAATATGTGTGCATGTGATTGATGTACTTGAAAGGAGTCGTTTCAGTCTCTAAACGAGTTGATTAAAAAAAAAAACAATCAATAACTGTTTAGTTGCCAACTGAATATTGATGATAATATAAATAAATTCGAGATTTATCTAATCATTCTATACACAACAGATAGATATCTAAAATTGGTTTTGATTCGTGAAGTCGTTTGATTAGTAAATATAGTAGCAATATAAACGTAAAGAAACCCTTATATGGATTGCTAGTTTTCTATGCAAATTTAATTTAACTATCAATTTCCATTACTCTACAAACGTCATAAAAGACTTAAAAACAATCGCGTGCATCTAGGATGGCTGTGAAGTTTGATCGAACCCTAATTAAGTATAAAACTATAAAAGTTTTCAGTCTGTTTTCTTGTAAATACAGTAAATTAAAATTTAAAAAAACCTATAACTTTTTTTATACTTTGTCATTCGGATGCACAATAAATAGTTTAACCATGTAGTGTACAAGATGTGAATAATTCACCAAGTACCTATACTTACCCTTTTTTCAATAAATTAGTTATTAAAAATCGAATTTTAGAAATTTTTAAATATATTTAAATATTTTATTCACTAAATTCTTGAGATTTGTTGTGCTATACGTCTTATTTAATACGCCTTGTAGAGATATATAATTTTATTTTTAAAATGACAACCCTTTTGCAAATTGTTATACAGCAAATAAATTGACGTGTAATCTTTCTAAAATCATTGACGAATCAGAATGAAAATTCGATAGAGTAGTCTATGAGTTACTTAACTTAGTATTTTTACTAGAAATAATAGACCCATGAAAATAGATTTTGAAGATATAGGTGTATGATAGTTAATTTAAAATTGTAGTAATAAATATTAATCTGTCAACATTGAAAATTTGAAATTCTTAAAAAAATCCAATAAATAATTATTATGAGGGTTTGAAATACAAAGATTTCTATCATCACAGTAAACTCTTTAAGTATTACAAAAAAAAAAAAAAAATAATAATAATAATAATAATAAAATACAAGAATTTAAGAATGTGGTCTTTACAGAGTATGAAGAGTATATTTAAAAATTCCAAAAATCAAAATGCATTCTTAAAGTTCAATATTAGCTGGAGTAGTGCTTGGTACCTAGATAAAATAATATAATAAAAAGTTGTTAAATCGTTTAACTCAAACTTCAAAGTCAGATGTTTATATTTCATTTTTGCTAACATTCAATTTGTTTATATAGTAAGTGTATAATATAATAATATAATATGTAAGCATTTTCTTTCACGATGTGGCAAAACATTGTAAGTCTATGTGTCTTCTTACTATTTTATTGCTAGTTAATCTATTTATGTCGAACAAAAAACTATTTTTGTAATTTAAAGCAGAACTTTTTCCCCGAAAATAACATATCGACTTCAGCTAGTCTACTTCAGAAATATAATTCGAGTTGATTTATAATGTATTGATTATAGTTTATAATAAAAAGTGCATTATTGTATATTATTATTGATTTTCGCTATGCCGGGATACTATTATATTCAGCTTTATGAGCTTAAAATTCTAAACATATTTTTATATCAATACATTGTGAGCAATAACAATATATTGTTTCCATTATTAGACCATCATAAAAGCAATATGGGTTAGTGCAAGGCGGATTTATGAGCAACAATAGTGTCGCACATGAGGACAGTGTAAATCTTCATTGTATCTCTCATTATCACTATCTTATGTCAGATTGTAGATGTCATATACATTGGTTATCTCAAAAACACTCCAACGAAGTGTAAACACCCCAAAATAGTTGATGGTCGTAAATTTAACACCATCCACAGTGCAACAGAGAGGTTAAATGTTTTCTAATATACCAAGTGAAAATAAATAATAAAGCAATATTATTTTGTCAAATTGAAAGTCAAAATATTGTACCTAAATGATTATAAAATTTCCATTTATTTATTTATCGTCAATTTTTTAAAAATTATCAAAAACATATTTTATAATCCAAGATATCACGTGTGTGGTAGATGTACATTGTACATATTATATTATTTAATAAATTATATAGACTACCACCATTACATAATATTGAGTATAGTCAATTCAATATCGTATGATATTAAACGTTGTTTAAAATTGTTCATACAATCAATTTATTGGTTTTAATTCATCCATTCATTTTTTGTTTTCGAAGGGTTAAACAAGAAAAAAAATAATTATCTTTAATTCAACTATACATTTATACCTATTATAATTTTTATATTTTTTCCATACAACGATTCTAATTTGTTTCATTTATTCGAATTAATTACACTGAGAAACTTACAATTTAGCTTTTATAATTTACGTTATTGTTATTGATGTACAATTTTTTATTTTCCATTAATAATGTTTTAATATTTTTATTCATACTTTGGTTTTATTATTCTAACAAATTAACCAACTACGCTCGTTGTAATATCGTTTCCGAGTATTCTGTTATTAAGTCCACCATCAGTCAAATACGTAATTATTGTATAGTAAATTATAAAATGTGCCTATATTAATAGTGACTTAATATTATAATTATTATTATAACTACCTAATGTAAATCTTTTGATAGACATGGTTTTTTTATAATAAGTTAATTAACTATATATTATGTAATTCTCAGTTATTTCAATTTGAAAATGACAGGAAAAATTAAAAATAAAATTTATAAAACATTATCCTATGCATTTGCCAGTTACCACTTACCGACTTGCCTACCTAAAACACTTAATAATATGTTTTATTTAAAGTCATACAGGTAAAATATGATTCGGTAATTATTGAAATAAATTGTTTTCAATTAAAATCTAACTATGATTAGATTATAATGAACTAAGAAAATATAAAACAAAATATAGTTTTTCAAATAATTGAAGCTATGATTTGATTTGAATTGTGTATTATTTAAAGCACAGTTAGGTAAGCTGAAAACCACCATAAATAAACTGATATTTGCTAATATCTTTAAACCCTATTGACATAAATATAAACCTGTTAATTTCGGTACGCGAAGGACTGTAACACATAAATTTGTCAAAGTGCCACGTAATTGTAAAAATTATGTGGGCCAGAAAATACGGGATATCGGTAAACAAAATACGTTTTATAGAATTCAGATGCAATATGTATTAAACCATTTCAGTTCAAAAACATATAATGATATCCTATAATCGATAAGTAATGTGATGGATTATGCTTTTCATAAAATTTTAATTAATAGAAAATGCAATGAAATATTTTTTAAATATATTCTTATATTATGATATACGTATTAACATACATATTCATTAAATTAATTGCTAATTTTTCAAAAATTAAAAAAATACGTAGAATGAAGGAAATGCGAGTAAATACTATTTTAATATAATATTCAAAATTTATCAGCGTATCAAATACATGGATTTTACTGGTGAACGTTAAAAGTAAATAAAAATATTTTTTAAAAGCAATTATTTTCAGATTTGTTATTCATTCAAACTACATTATAAGAGACACATCATATAGGTAGAAGTATAACATACATGCACACATACACACACACACACACACACACATTTATACATAATTATAATTTATTTTAAATTTGTGACATGTTTTATCATATTATTTACTCAAATAAAAAAATTAAACCTTAAAAAAAAAATAGCAAAACTTGCTAATTCCATTTGTTGCAATAAATGATAATGCCACAATGACAATACGTATGCAAATTGGATGCTATTTTTATTTTTATTTTTTTTTTTTGGTTTTAAGGGTGGTGCGCTAGCCATAAGCTGATTATAGTCTCTTATTCTTAGGTCCTGCGAGGGATCCCTTTATCACATTTAATGTATTAAAAGGATTATCCAGATACTGATGAGAATACAAACGGGAACAATTGCAATATAAAAGAAAAATATCGTTATAAATTATAATACATTACCGAATAATTCGACTAACATAATAAATTGTGATGAATTCAACATATATATAATATATACTCAAGAGATGTATGTAGCTATCGAGTTTTTTATTTTACAATATTCGTGATGTATAAATGATTTTTATGAATAAAAACAATTTAGAATTATTCATTGGCTACAGATGATTTCAACAGATAAATTGTGTTTCTTGTAATAATATATTTATTATTACTAATTTAATGTGTTTATAAATGTATTTATATATAATAAAAACAATTATTCTCTCACATTATTATTATTATTTTTATTAATTTATTAATTTATTTTTATCATTTTTACACCCATGAAATATTATATAATAATATTATAACGTCGTTTAATGAATAACAATAATAATGATTATTAACAGTATGGGCATGGCATTATGTAGGTCTTCGCATCATACGGCCAATCATCGCACTACTGATTTAATATACTACTTTTCTATTGGTTATATTATTATTATTGTTATTCATTATTATTGGATTCGTTTTAATCTAGCCTAATTAATCGAATCTCAAGATTAAGTTCGTCAGTCGTAGTTCGAACGCAGTGATCTATACTTCAAACCTCGCAGGACCGTTCAAAGCACCAAGCCATTGTCACATCTCATATACGTCGATGATAATAATTTTCACATTCAAAGGTGGATCGTGGGGCGATTGCTTAACTAAAGGTACGCTTTTAACAATTATTTTAATGTTTAATAATATATAATACATATACGTCAAAATTCATATTTTACAGTAGAGACATAAAACTTATTTTGTGTGACTTATCACTTATTATACTGCCTTTTCGAAATAAATGAAATAAAGATGCACATATTGTTGCTATAGAAACACGTTGATATGTTTCGTTTTCACAGTGAAACTTCCATATAACGAAATTTTTTATTTAACAAATTATTTTTGAAAACCATGACCTTCATTTTTTTCAATTATGCGTTAATTCCTCTATAATACGATTTTTTTTGTTCGCCGTAGGACTTTGTTAAATAGAAGTCTCATTGTATTATAGATAAAAACGACGATAGATATGATAAAAAGTTTTTATTAGTTTAAATTGTTTACAAATATTTAATTTTACAACCAAGTAATATATATAATTTCGTTAATAAATATTTTGTAATTGATCAAAATCAATATAATTAACGAAATTAATTCATATTTTACAATCATAAAACGTTGATCTACATACGGGGTAGTACTACTTACTACATAAACATAATATTTTTCAACCTTATTCAATTAAAACTGTGACAATGAAATAAAATATAGTGTGAAAACAAAGCATTTTTTAAAGGCACCTTAGAAGTGGACTTACAATATAATAGATCATAAGAATTCCTAATTAAAAAAAAAAGAAAAAAAACTATTAGAATACTGTATAGGTAGTTTATGCACTCAAAGTTAAAAACATTTTTTTTTTTTGCAATTAAACACATTTTTTAAATTTAATTAGATATTTATAATTAAGTTCAAAAACAAACATTTCATTTGTCTTTATGATCCATCATCATAAATCAATCATTTGATTATATGATGATAGATATTTACATAAATATGCATTCATTCAAATATTATATTTTAATTAAAACTATTTATTGAATTGGATAAACTTTAAAGTGTAGAAGTTCAAAAGTAGTTGAAAACATTTAAAAGAATAAAGTAAGTAATTACAATTTTGTTTGTTTCTAAATATAATATATTCAAATTAATTGAATCTACTGTTATTTGTATTCTATGGTTACCGTAGTTATTAGTTTTGAATAATTTTCTTAAAATTATGACGTGTTCGTGATATATTTTAGACGAGTATATTTTGCATAAAAACTATTACAAAAAATTAAGTTAAAAGTTCATATAAAAGGCATGTGATAAAGTTGCGTAATTAACGTAACAAGCATTTTTATTGAACAATTTAAACTTAAGTCAATTTTGACAGATTAAGAAAAGTAAATAAAAAGTAAGTGATATAGTATATAGAACTATATCCACTAAAGTATTTGTCAACAATTTGGTATTTTTAAATAACATAAGTCAAATTTCTTTTGAATCATATAAATTTAAACACCAAAATGATCTATAATAAAATGATTTATTCAGCATTTGAAAAATATGATTACCTAAGAATAAATAATTTATGTGTCATATTTATATACTTGCTTAAATAATATAATATATGTATAAGAATATGAATAAGTATAATAATAATAATTTACTTATTTTTTACTTGATTTTCATCGAGTAGTAGTAAATAAATTTAGATAATACTTTCAATAAAATGTTTTAAATATTTTGAATTCCGAATAATGTAGGAAATGTGATGTTATTGTATACTAATTTTTTTTTCTCGGATACATTTTAATATTTTATGGTAGTTAAATGTGATTTCATTTAACACATTATATCTGGTTTAAGATCAAAACTATTGTCCATTCAGAATATTTGACACGAGTTAAAGCAGTATTTTTTTTGGAATTTCTTCGTAATTTTTATGAATGTATATACAAATAAAACTAAACGTGAAAACGATACAGAAAAAATCTCAGATTATACTGTTTTAAGTTCTTAAACGAGATCCGCTCAAAACTATTTGTATTTTTAATACTTAAAATTGAAATTGAAATACGTAATACCTAGTACACCTAGTACTATTATAAATTCTGTAATGAGTTGATGAAATCGATACGACTTTTCAATATCAAATCTATGCACCTTGTTCACCTTTTGATTTTGATATTCTTCATTTTTTTCAAAAAAAAAGTTTAAAGAAGTTTAAAATTACAACTTTTTCAAAGTTCAATCACACAATTCAATTATTTAGCATTTTATATGTATGAGGTGGTTGTTAAAAAAATTCGACATGCTGTAAGATCGGATTCCGTTAGGTTTTCGTGAACGTGCACAGTGAGAGCTGATTTATTGTCAGCAACTATTATAAGCAGATTAAAAGATCAAACAGCCCAAATAAACTTTATATCCGATTTTTATCGGTCCATAGGTCACGTTTTTATGGGATTCCGTTTTCGATCTCGCTCACACTTTTTCTCTGCAACAAAATACGTTTTTTTTTTTTTTTTTATTCTTTTTTTTGCTACCAAGTCTTATTCCCATAAAAAATAGTATTGACGTAAGTACTACACGTGCAAGAAAATATAGCCGCGTACGAAAATTGGAAATAGAAAGTCCGAAAAACTCAGCGAGTTACCAAAAAACTTATATCGTAAAATTAAAACTTTTATGAGTATTAGGAAATATTTATATTTTTTTAATTACATAATAATTTATATTTCACAATTTTAGCTGAAAATTTCGGAGCAAAAAATATTAATACTTTTAAAGTGATTGTTAACTTTGTAGGTGTACAAACTTTTTCAATTATTGCGATTATTTTGACAAAAATATAGTATATTTAATCCTTAAGTACATACCATAGTATTTCAATATCGTTTTTTATGAAGCATCTCTTAACCTATAACTTTTAAATTATTTAACTGTCTTGAATGGTTTTCTAAAATTGTATTTCGTTTAAATTAACCCTAAAATAAGTGTATAAGATAAATATGTTTCATTGAGGAATAAAAAAATGTATTATATTTTCGAAGTCAGTTATGTAAAATAATTACAATTTAATAGGTATGACCAGTTGATACAAGTATTATCGAAAAATTGATGGCCTTAATTCATTGTTTATAATCCATAAGGTTATTAATATTTTCAGTGACATTATATTTTAATGTTAAGTTATAAAAATCAAAAGAATTACAATCAATTAATATGCATAAATAGGTAAAACTCTAAACTCTTAAGTTTAAAATTTATTATTTGTTAAAAGCATATTTTATTTCAATTAGGTAGTATGCAATTAATGATAGTTTAATAGATGTAGGTATATCTAATAAAATTTAAAACTTAAAAACTTCCTTGGAAATTAACTTATAATAAATATGTTATGTATAATCATATAATTAATATTACATTTGAGGACTTGAGGTTCCAAAAGTTTTTCTCGTCTTTCTTAAATGTTTTTTTTTCCTAACTTTAAAAAATAAATATTTGGCAGAATAAAAATGCATATGTATATACTTTTAATTTATAAATATAATTATTATTAGGAAGAACTAATAATATAGTCGTAAATAACTTAACTCGTAGCTTCATTTTTGTGTATTCAATCGACGTCTATTCGACAATTTTGGAATTTGGAATACTAAAAACAATCAATTGAACACAAAATGTAATATTTTTTATTGATATATTCAATTAGAACTATACCGATAAAACTATATACTTTATTTTTCATTCGATTAGTGTTTGTATATTATTTATCATACTACCATATAGGCACTTTCAAATGTTCAAATATTAAAAATTTATTTGTGATGAATAAGTTGAAACTCACTAAATTAAACTCCTATTTTCAAAATATACGTTACATCGTTGACTATCAATTTATTGTTAATCAATTTTTACTCTTAGATAGTTTTAGAAAAATTAACGCACTAAATTTAATCTCACAATAGAAATGTTCAAACTAATTAAAGTTTTCGTTATCATATATATTTTCATTAATGCAAACATATCAAAATTATACTTCACTTTAAAAAAAAAAGGTGTGTAATATACATTATTAACTTCATTAATGTATTGCCGCCGGGGTTAAAAATATATTTATTTTCTTCTCAAATAAAAAATGGAAAACCTGTGTTTAAAAAAGTTTATGGGTGCCACAAAGTTGTGTGCGATATTTCGATGAAATTACTAGGAAGTATAGTATGGCAATTTATTATATGATGTTATACGTATTTTAAAAATTGACGTAGAAGTTTCAACCTAGAAGTGTTTTCTCTTCTATAACTACACAGATGATGTATTTTTATTTTGGTTGTTTAGGCTTGGTAAAAGACATTTCTATTTTTTTTTTTTTTTTTTTTACTTTTCAAAAGTAATTTTATACCTAATACATCGTTCCCTCTTGCCGACAGCAATATAATAATAGGTACAAAGTTTTTTGCAATTGTTTTTGGAATAAGACCACGTTGTAATTTTGTCATGAGAAGTATCAACCAATATTTGTGAATCCCCTATAAGTACGTCTAAGTAACATTAATTGTAGTTATATACATTGTTTGTAGAAAGAATGTATTTTTTTTATCGTTTAATCGTTATTTATTTCGGTTAGGTTTTTATTCGGAGGGGAATTTTTATTGCGATTCCCATATTAATACCATCTTAGTCGATACGATGTCCAGTCCCTATATTATCTCATTTGAGGATATTCTATCGTTTGTTTTATTACGTTGTATTCTTTACGCGATAAAAATTAATATACAATATAAATGTAACTTTAACTTATTTATATTTTAAATATCACGAATAGAATATCCAATTTTATAGTGATAAATGAGAATGAAGATAATACTTAATAACTATAACAACTAGAAATAAAGATAATATATAAATTAAAATATTAACCAACAAAAAACTAATGTTAGCATAGTGTAGCGCAGGAAAATTAAATATTGACATCGAAAATCTTTATATTTACCTGTTTTAAAAACAAAACAATTATCTATGAAATGATGAGTTTTTTTTTTACTGTCTGGCAAAGACTTAATATCTGAAAAGCTTAAAATGCCATTATGGCTATTATTATTATATAATATAGGTAGGTATAAACAATACAATATGACAAGCTTACACAGTCTGATATCGATTGTCATCAATATAATAGAGCCCAGAACCACCAATACTTATTTTTAATATTAAAAAACAAAAAAATACATCAAGATTACTACTCGTAGTCTGTAGTAATGAATAAAAATAAACGATAAACTTCCATATACCGAAAACGACTGTCTACCAGTGTACAAATTATTTTTATCTCGGAGTAACGTTAACGTTGAATTGTAACGGAAATTATTTATTAGAAAAAGTACGTTTACTCGAGAAATAACCACCTTATGACTCCCAAGACAATTATACAAGATACTATACGAGGATATATATTCTATATATATTATTCTTCCTCATTGTTCGAACAGTTAAAAACACACATCTGGCTTATGAACGTATAATGACTTAGTCGATCAAAAAATAAATACAAGTGTTCAGTGAAAAACTATGTTATGTTGGTAAAGTGAAAATGTCATAATCAAATATTCTGAAAAAAATAGCATAGCATAAATATTATAATAAAAACCTAAATAAATTCAAAATTGTATTGAACGTGTTTAGCAAAAAAATATTAGACATTTCTTAGTTTTCAAATCATTTAATGTATAAATATTATTTTTCTCGAACTTATCAATTTATTTTAAACATAAAAATAAAATATATGGTTAATGGTTATTTATATAGTATTTACAGCAAACTCACTGCTGGTTTGTAATTGTATATTCACTCGTTTGTAATTGTATATTCTTCCTTATAAGTATAGTCTTATTATGTCTCAGATAATTACGAAATTTTAGTACTCTGGCTAGCACTGATGTCCACAGATTATAAGATAGTAATTAAAATAATTAATAAAGTAATAACTGACATCTCAACATCTTAATAAACATTATACATAGGTAAATCAATAATATTAAAAATATATAGGTGTTTGATAATGAAAATAAATTATACTAATCATTGCATGCAGATCAATTAGAAATATTTTTTTAAATTTTAAATGTAAACATTTAGTCTTAACTACTAAGATAAATCAAATTGTAATTTGATTTCTAAAAAAGGATTATTAGATATTATATTCAATACCTAATTAACATTTTTTAAAAATAAAAAAAAATATTTTGACTCTTACTTACTACATTTTAGATCGTAACATAGGGTATCCATATTTAAGTTTGAGAAATTGCAATGCATCGTGAGTTGTATGAGATATGTATATTAAAGTGAGAGGAATACAAGTTTTACTATTCTAGATCGAAATGCAAAAGTTGTCCGGCCATAAATCATAGTGACCGAAATTGCCTTAAAATATATGCACATGAATGTTTTTTTTCATAATATTATACATAAATGTTACCTTTTTCATGTATAGATATATCATGCATATTTAGGTGCCAACTTGAAAGTCTAATAAAATTAAAATATGTACCTATGCATATTAACTTAGCGTATAGTTGTTAGTCAAATAAATTATTTTTTCTACATAACTTTTGGCATTGGATTTTAACTGATAAAAAAGTCAAATTATTTAATAACACTGGAAATATACGACTTGAAAGTTTTGAAAAAAACTAATTGAAGCTTTAGGATATGAATTCAGTTATACACATACAAGTATGGACTATTAGATTAAATAGCTATTTAATTTTATAGTTATAACAAATTACGAATTCAACTGTTTTGGTGAAAAATAAAAAAATAAAGAATTTTCGTTGGATAATATACGTTTTATTTGTACTCCTCAAAGTATTATTAACTTGGTCTTAAAGTAACAACTAGATTAAATTTTCCAATTTTTTACCAAAACATTTTTTTAATTTATTCTTAAAAATGAAGATGTGATAATTTTTTTTAAAATCATATTTTTGTAAAATCTATACATTTATTATTGAAAATCAAAATAATTAATAATTACAAAATTATCAAAATATTTATTATATTAATATTCAAAATAATCAAAAAGTAATAATATAACCCAAAAATATTGACAAATGTATTTCTTAAACCTAACATCGGTGATAGTTTAAAAGATTTCAGTTTAAATACATTTTATATTGACACGTTTGTTGAATTATTTAGTTAGACATTATGTTATATAATACAACAATGTACGGTATAAGAGTACTACCACACAGTAGGTACACTTTAATTAAACTAAAGTTGAAAGTTTTATTGTATTGGTATTGTTACCAAGAATTAATAGACATATATATATATAATATTTCAAGCACACGTAGAACTATTGTATTTTTTTGAATTCGATGTATAAGTTTTTACATGCTTTAATGAAGTATACATCGTATATTTTATAACCACCATACATTTTTTTTTTTTTTAAGATAATACAAAGGTATTACGCTCGAGTGTTAGGAAATGAAGAAAGTAAATTCCAACATCTTATATTGAATTCCTCTGTGCCGACCATGTGAAATCTGGGAACAATTAAATTGCATAGTATACACCCTTACATATTGGGGTTATATTCTAGGAAAATCTTTACCCTTCGTTAATCTCTTGCACCACCAATCGTTTCACATTTAGAAAATACTTCGATTTGAAAGCATTGAATCGCCCCTACTTTTTACTTCCCTGGTGTCTTTCAAAGACTTATACTCAAATACATTTCTCCCCCTCTCATTTTTCTTATATCTCATTGCGTTTGTCATACAAGTAAAATCCAGAACTAATAAAATACACATTAATAGCACTTCTAAGTGCACAAATATTTGAAGTTTTTAAATAAAAACAAGTGTACTATTAAATTACATGACGTGTACGTTTTTATTTTACATCATATATATATATATATATATATAACAGTCATATTTAATTTGTCTATTTGTACACATAAACTTATACTATATGTATAAAATAAAGTATTTTAAAATTGGTGTCGAAAGACTTAAATCAGAAATATTTAACATTTTTTTTTTTTTTGTCAAAATTTAACAGACCTACAGTAACCTATTCAATGACGATAGATACTCTCAAAATTCAAAATTTACCTTTTAACTGTTTTTTTTTTTTATAAAACATAATCTAATAATTTTAAAATTATAAAATACAAATATATATAATTATTAAGTTGAAAACAAAAATGAATTCAATACACAAAACTATAAATATCAATAATTGATTTTAAACCAGATTCATTTACTTTTATGGTAATTTTTTTTTTCTTAAATCTTAACGACTAGTTTTTTTGTAATATAAAACTGTAGTTGAAAAATCTGTAATTAAAGGGAATCATTTGTTTTTAAATAAGTGATTAAAATATTTAAAAATGTATATTTTCATACTTGTTTTACATTTGATTGTTGAAATACAATGTACTGCATCAAATTTGTCCATTAATAATAATTATTTTTTTTAATTTTTGACTCAAAAGAATAATATTTTAATTTAAAGAAATAATAAATTCAATAATTCATTTCTCCATACATTTATATCATTATAATTTAGCCTTGTGTTAAAAAAAGATAAAACAATTCGATTTTCAGTGATTTAGAACTGGATTTATATTATTAGTTATTAGGTACCTTTATTACTTTACACACATTATATATATTAGTAAATTTAGCTTCTACACTAATTAACTTAACCAGTGTATTTTTGTAGAAGTTTTTATTTTTTGTAGTTTAAAGAAGTTCATTTACTATGACTTCTTTTAAAAAGTACATTTGTCAAAGAGTACTTATACTCTCAATAAATAATATATTTTTATAAATTATTGTCATTTGTGAATCTACATGCATGCATATATATAATAATGAAATATACGATATATCAAGAGTAAAAATTTCAGAAAACATAAATTATTTACGTTACGAGTTGTGGTAATGTAGGATTTGGTATTTATAATGAAGGTAATTATCTGAGATGGGTATAAATTAATGACGAACCATTTCACTTGGAATGATTTATTGAATTAATTCGGAAAAGAAACGTAACTAGAAAGATAGTAATATATGAAATTAATGTAATGTAAAAAGAAAAAAACAAACAAATTGATTAGTTAGGTCAGTTTCGTTTTACGGATAAACCATAATGTTTTATGAGTATTGTTTTTAATCAGAAAATTTCGTTAAACTTTCGATCAGTAACTTTGTAATCCACAACACAGTAACGTGCATTAAACCTAACGTTATTTTTATAACAAAACTTTCACGAATCACGCGAGAACAACGTCGAGTTTTCACCTTAAGTTTTCTACGCGAGGGAAAAAAACTTCATTGTCTATGAAACATACGGTTTCAAAGTAACGTCATTATCTTGGTCACAAAATAAGGTTTTTTTTTCTTCATCACTTATTCCACTGTGACACTCGACCAACCCTACGTCATGTTGGATCCTTTTGGAATCACAATTACATGCAAAGCTCTTCACCGCAAGAGTGAAAAAAAAAGGACTGGAAAAACAAACGATACTTTATAACTGAATATATTTCTAAGCAACCGAAGTTTTCGAATAATTTCCGGAATGTGTATAATAGAAGGACAACTATCTATAAGAAAGAAATTTTCTAACAACTAGGTAGGTATGTAAAAGGTCTATTTTAAAGAAACAATTTTCACCAATTTACTGTGATACTAAAACTCCATTACTAACATTTCTCAACGAAAAATACAACTTAAATAGCATAAGAGAACTATACTATAACTGCCTTTTTTTATAGATTTAATATTTTTATGTTATTTCTCAATATAATATGGAATAAAATATGTTAAAAACAACTAGTATGTACCTATTCTAATGGTTTAAAATAGTTTTTTATTTGGAGGTTCAAAAATATTATTTATAAATTAACCATTCTATAGAAAATAAAATTATCTGTTAGAGACAAGTGGTAGAAAACAAAATATATTTTTACAAAAATAAAGATACTTAAGCAAACTACGTGTAAAATGTATATTATGCAAAATTATCAATTATTTACATGCAATTCAAAATGTATAGGAGTACTTTGTGTTTATATTATCTGTACTTTTTTTCTTTTTTCTCTCAGTATAAACCCTCGGTAGTGTGAACATTGAAAAACAATTACATTTTTTAGATCAAATACAATAGAAACATTTCTTTGTTATTCTCAATGTAGATAAGCATCTAATGTTATTTATTTTAAGGATACCTAATTGGAGAATTTGAGAAATATTTAAAGTTGAAAAATTATTGTTTATTTAAATATTAATGGACCGCACAAAACGGTTTATGTGTGACCTCATAAACATTTGATTTCATTAGAAATAAATTTCAAAAGTTAGGTGGTTTTTTTTTTTGTTTGCAATAATGCAAGTATTAAAGTTTTCAACTAAAACTTATCAACACTATTACAATTAAATATATTTTAAATTTAATTTTAATTAATGAACGCGTACAATAAGAAATAACAGTTTATATCTATTTATTTTGAAATTATTTATTTAATAGTTTTTTTATTAGATTTACAAATATTAACTTTTATTAAAATAATATAATCCTATAATTAAGAGCAATGTTGTTTTATTTGTATACAATATGTAAGTAGTACCTAAGTACTTCATACATTTATATAAATAATCATACGATATTAATAGATATCAAAATATTGTGAATTCACTGTGAACTCAGTTTTAACATAATAACTTACTTGACATTATTTCCTATATTTAAAATAAATAAAACACAGAAATCGGCATTTATAAAATATCAATATTTATAGTTATTATCTCTAAATAGTCTAAACATTATTGTTAATTTATAATAATTGACAATAGTAAAAAAAAAAAAACATTATTAGATTATAAGTACTAACTATATAGTATGTAAATACTAGCTCAATATAATTTAATATAATTATATACTTAATCTGGATTACTATATTTTAATTTATATTCATGCATATAGAGCACATTTTTATAACCGTTTTGTGTTGGTTCCTGACTACCTGTGTAAAAAGGAACAGTTTGCGTGACCAATACCAGCGAATGTAGCCTATGGCGTGTTACTGTCAATTCATTATTCATAATGGTTCGATTAATTGGTTTATTTAAACGAGGCCGGGAAGAATCCCGCTGGACATTGTGAATTATTGTACGCTACGCACCCCTCTTCAAAAACAATACCCATACAGCGTTTGCTCTTATTTTATTGAAAAACGAAATTCATCACGAATGAATAATGCTGACCTGTCAGCAGTCAAAATGGAAGAAAACCAAAACCTACGTGTAGTTGGTATCTATTCGAAAACTTGACGAGTAGACCATTATTTTGGATAGGCTACTATTTGATGCGGTCATAAGTTCCATGGGCACTTGCAAGTTACATGACAAACAACATTTAGGGTAGACCGTTTGAAAATTGGTTCCTTGTCTTATTCTTTATATTCTGGCGCAAGACAGTGTATTGTTATTAAGTTCTATATGAGAGCAATGATAGATTATCACATTCAAAAAATGATGGTAGTTGAAGTTTTGTGTAATACGTAAAAATCAAAATTGTCAACTGATTAACAACAATGTGTATTCTTTATTTTAGTGAGCTTTTAAAATTAATTTTTACTTCTAGAATGTAAATATGATGGAATTAGCATTTTATAAATTAATATTATAATTAATGTAAGTTTTTATATCTAAATACTCAATATTTTTAATAATAAATATTTTAAAATCAAATGATCATCAAATAATTATAATACATTTATTATGAATAATACTATTAGTTTATTTTAAAATTAAAATTAAATAACGTATTATCAGAATAACTCAATGTTATTTCAAAATATAAAATTATATATATGAAAAAAAAATAATAAAAATATTTGATAAAAACAACAACGAAACTTTATAAACAAATTTTTAACTGTTAAAAGTTTAAAAAAATTTAAATCGTCCGTTTAAATTCCATTCAATATTTTAAATCAATTGGTCAAAGAAAAACATATAAAATGTGAATACGGTTAAAAAAAAATTAAACTCTGATGATGAATTTTTAAAATAAGTTGAAAATATATAATTTTATTTATAAAGTGAATGTATAATGTTATTTCATTTGAAATTGAAGTAAAACAATAACATTGAACGTTATAAAAGAGAGTAATTTGCCAGTTGACAAATGTTTACTGTTACCGTATTGGTTTTCGTAACAAGGAACGAAGAACGAAAAATTTCATTCCGGTGTTTTTCATGAAATCCCTGAGGATATTTTATTTCATCCCTCTGAGAATTATTCGATTATGCCCTAGCTGGTAACATCGCCATCACTATTTCGTGTTATTTATTTGTTTTTAGCAGTGGACCCTTCGAATTATACAGGCGCAAAGCTTTTGGGTAACATCCAAAATCGTGAATTTCGCTTATACCGTCAATTTAATACTTCCATGTAATCTAACGTAACTTCTTACAAAAATACATTTTTATACAATTTTCTTAATACAACCAATAATATAAGAAAAATAATAAACACATTACAGTGAAAAAAAAATGTCTTTACTCGTTGATTTCCCGTCGGAGGAGTTGAGCCGTAATGAAATTCTGCTTTATGTATATTGGTGTTACGTGTGTAACATATTTTTCCATCCAGAGAAATGAAGAAAAGCGACATATTATACTCGTACGCGTGGTAAGCTTAAAGAAGTTTAATGGTGGTTTAACATCGACACAACAACCTTGCATACACTCTTATATCACTGTAGGAAGGACAATAAAACAGAACAGAATTTTCTTGTACAGTTATATAAGGATTCGCTTTTCAAAATGCAATAAACCTTACTTCATTCTACATCATTACGGCGATAAATCCCTTCAAGTGGTTTTTATTAGAAAAGCCTGTAGTGCGCTAATACAGTAAGAATAACACACACCGTAGTATCTTAGTATTGATAGAATAATACGAGTGTATACGATGTTTGCGTATTTATCACGTTACGAGAACTCACCGAGTACCTATAATCAATAAAAACTATACTATGATTATTTATGTTTTAAACCTTTAACATTGAGTTTTTTTTTAAATTATTAAATATATTTGATCAATATTAAATATTATGAACTAAATTTTTGTTAAAAATTTAAACAATAATACGATATAAGTTAAATTTTATATTTATATTACAAGATGTCAATTTATACAAAAAAAAATGTTTAAATTGACGGAATTTAAGGTTTACGTAGATAAAAATGGAAAGCGCTATCTTAGAAGAAGAAAAAAATATTTTTATAAAAAATTAAAATAGTTACCAAAAATATCTATTCAAGTAATCACCTATACAGACCTACAAAGTTATTCTCAACGCATTCGAAGAAAAGTTTCAGATATAAATACAGACAAGTAAAAAGGACACATCAAAGGGTAAATTGAATGTTAAATATTTTAAAAGTAACCGAATCATTCTCGTTGATGTGGTCTTATCTTCTCGATCATACTAAACGGACAGACATACACCTTAAATAGAAAACGAACCAAGCAAAAAGAAACAATGATAAGATCACGGACGACAGTGTTAACGGCTTTGACGCTAAGAGTTGTGGGTTTAAATCTCAAATCCCAGATCAAGCGTATTATTCAGAAAACATATTTTACTGTGTGTCCTATCACGACCGACCAGTGAATAATGAGACCACGGACATAATTAACATACTATGTAAGAATATTGAAAATACGCTTATAAAGATAATCTGATTTGCCGTGGTTGACTTATGCTATAATTTTGGGTACTTACATGTATAGTATGTGTATTGTGTGTATTTCCGTTTTAGATACATAAAACAACCGCACAATGTTTAAACAGTGCAACAATTGTATAAATTATACTTTTATTATAGTTAACTCTGCTAAATTTTTACTTAAATCATACATTGAATTTAAACTATCTATTATTTCGTTTATTAAAATTATTTTGTTTTTAGTTATATTTTAATTTTAAAATTTACATCATAATGCTGTTACAATATGAAGAGTGAAGACATTATTACTTACTTACAGGATCTAATCATAACTTTTATAAAAAGTTCTTTATTAAAAAAAATATGAACACAATTATAAATTACAAGTACCTAAATAGTGTTGTTGATAACTAAGATTATTGAATTAACAATAAATTATATAAAAAATGAACGAATGATGAAATTTAAAAAAAGGCTGTTAGAATATTACATAATTAATAAAACTGAAGATAGTAAATAAATTAAACAATGGTATAAAACGCACAAATACGTCAATTTAGTAGTATTATACAGGACTTGAAAAATTGAAAACTAAACCAAAAATGAAACTGAACAGAAACAACAATTTGACAATTTCTAATAACATTCGAAAACTAATAGGATTTTTAGAACTTTATTACAACTTTATATGAGGTAGGTACTATAAGAATTAATAGGTACCTATATGTAATATTACCCCAAACTAGTTTCAAAAAAGTTTATTTGTTCCCAAACTTTGGATGGCTACTATTTTTTTCTGTACAAATATTTTTACTATGAGTATAATATATCGTTCTTTTTTATTCTAAACACGTCTAATAATATATATTATAGAATATGATAGAATCGTTCTATAATGATAATAAATTAAAAACCTTAAATAGTTGAATTTTAGATATAAATTGAGATATTACCAACTTTCTAATACAATAATTGAATTATTCGATGTAATAATAACAACAACAAAAAATAAATATATTTACTGATTTTAAATATTAACAAAATATTATGAAGTTAAAAAATATGAATCATCATAGAAAAAGTAAAATAAAATAATTTTTTATAAATATACGCACTTACTTTTAATTGTATAAAATAAGATTTTTATTTTAATTCCAAATCAAAAATTGATTAAGGAAAAAAATATTCATAGTGATTGTGTGACTACGTAAGTACGAGCTTATATAGTTTTATATTACAATATACTGAAAATTCGAGGTGACTAGATTTTTTGAATTTAAATACTTTTTCCATTAACTCAGTTACAAAATAAATAATAAGAACATGACTGTAAAATTTAAAGGCACACATATTGTCATCTATACATTTTCAATTTATATTTCATGTCGTTTTAAAGCTTTGAATGCTTTTAATGCGTTAGTGTTGTCATAAATGCCCACATAGTAAATAGTGTACAAAGACTCTTTAAACTTTAACTATACAATCAAATTTCTCACTGTTTCATTAATTTCCTGTCGCACTTATAATGAATAACTGATAACACAATATTGATTCGTTTTATTATTATTATTACTGTAAGTATTGATTTAATTATGTAATTTAGAAATATTCTAAATAATGATAAATGATTCAAAGGTTTTTTTCATGTTTAAACACCTATTGAAATAAATCTTGATTATTTTAAAACATGATAGTTCCATTTTATTAAGTTTTTATGAATAAAATATAAATTTGATATGTACCCTTGTCCCTTACCAATGATAACAATCATAATTTAATTAAATTGGTTCAAATGTGTACACATCATAGACTGTGTTTGATATAAATCTAAAGAATTCTAGTTATAAAGTCGTTCTTGATTGTTTTATAAATAAATACAATATTGTAAGTAATAAATAATAGTACAGTATAGCTATAAATTATTTTCCGTCGATAAAACAGGAGCATAAAAAAAATATGTATATAATAATGTATGTATAAAAATCACGGTGTACGTGTCATAAATCATAAATACGCAATTTACTAATCATAGACAATTATGGATCGTATGTACGCATAATGAGGGTTAAGTGTCTAGTAGCGGACAAAAATACAAATTTATGCATGATTTGTGGACAAACAGAATGGTAGGTTAGGTTAGGTACCTAATCTAACCATTTTATTCAGTAAAAAAAAAATGTTTCGTGTGTTTCGAAGAGATCTGAGAATGAATATTTACCTATATTATCATGAATGTCACATAAATAGAAAACAATTTAGATCCAAAACCACGCTCGTTTCTATCTATATAAACTACCTATATATAAAAACGCGCATTGTAATATATATATATCATTTAGATTATAAGTGTCGTCGTTGACGCGATTCGCACTCTGTCGCGACCGCCGACGTTCGTCGAATCGAACTACAGCGGTGACTCTGCGCGGAACCACACACGTGCCACATGGGGTGGATATTTTGTTGCCAGTGGTGGGAGTCGGTGAGGGGTAGATTTTAGGCGCAAAAGTGAAGGGGGTGATTTCGGTGGTGGAGGAATCATCGGCGGGGGTGGCGGCGGGTGGCTGCGACGCTATGGCACCCGGTGCGAGGAGAACGAAAACGATTATTGAGGGTAAAGGAAGCGCGGCGGTGTGGTTACCATGGGCGGTGGGTGGGTAGGAGTTAAAAGGGCACAACTATAATAATATATGTAGGCGCGCAGTCCGTCCGGTTTCGCAGCTGTTGTCGCATGGTTTGACACTGCCGCGCGCGAAAAGACCGCATTTGCCCGGCGAAGTGGGACGACACAGTTCGAGGAAAAATAATAATAATATGTTAGGTATTCTATAATGTATTATAATAAAAAATATATATAATATTCAGCCCACGGTGACGGCATGGCGACTCTGTCAAAAAATGACGATCCACTGTAGTTTAATGGGAATACAAAATACATGTATAGTTTTTTGCGTAGATACAATATATTTATATATATATAATACGTGTACTATAATACCAATGTTGCGTGTTTATCGTCAAGAGTAAATGATTTTCAACGATAGCAATAATGCTGTATAAAAAATACAAATTTGCGGAAAATTAATGGACCGAAAAATTGGTACTTAATAAACTAGTAATCTAAATAATGTAATATTATTTTAATGATAGTAATGAGTTGCAATGAGATATTACGAGCAGTATCTGAATACTTCCATTTTCTCGATTGAAAAGGTTAAAGGACTCTGAATAAGTTTAAAATATTCTAGCTTGAGTGAACTTCACTTACTATTTTTCACTTAGTTGTTATTAATAATATTTTATAGTACATATTTTATATACATTTCAAAGTACATAGTTAGATATTTTTTATAATAGGTATAAATATATAATGAATATTCATTAATCGTTAAACTATTAACAACTATAATATGTATATGAGTGTGTGTGTGTGTGTGTATTTTGTGTATACTTGTGGAATTCAGAATTTAAACCCTACGATCATGAAAATAATTGATAGATAATTTTTAGTTATTCAAAAAATTTCAATTAATTATTTATTATATGCCTCAAACTTTAATTTATTATATTACAAATTATATTCTACATAAATTAATAATTATATTTACGTACCTATCCAATTTATGTAAGTATTTAAAAATTATCAAAATTGTTTTAACATTTTATTACACTACCATACTAAAGCTAAAAATAACTAAAATTAATGTTTCTATGTTTGTTTTTGTTAATAATTATCAAATAATTAAAACATATTTTATGAAAAAAAAAAAGTGTACCACCCTAACCTTTAGATATTACGTATATTTATATCGTAAATACGCGGTTATTCTGTGGATATTTTTATAAAAAATTAACGACATTACAAAAAAGTCATTTTAAAAGTAGAAAATAAATAACAGGTATTACATGGATTACAGAATTCGTGGAAATATATAAAATCTGTTATGACATATGTATTATATAAGGTTGACTTTTTGATAATTTTGCTTGATAATTAAAAAATATATATATATATTAACTCGGCAGTGATAAAATATAAATTGATTTAATATAATTTATAAAATACAAATTAGTTTGTAGTAAAGTTATATTCTGGTAGGTATGTAATAAATTTTATTTTAGTTGGTAAGGTTTGTATATTATATTTTAATTATGTATGTTTTTTCTACCTAAATTATACAAACTTTTTATCTTATATAATATAATATTTATTTTAATACAAAATCATTAGAAATAATTAGTATTAACATCGATAAATTAATGGATTTTTAAAATAATTAATAGTAGATGCACCTTACGTCATATAATTAAAATAATTATTTTCATTTACAATATTAATGTATACGATTTATAATTTACACTAATATATAAATATAAACTAGGTTATACAGATAGTATACAGATACAAATACAGATAGTACACAGACAGTAACAAATATTAAATGCATATTATTTTCATTTATTTTGTTTGTATAAATAATGATTTGAGTAATAACTGTGCAATATTATTTATATGCGCATGTCGAGTTTTAAAAACCATGATTCATTTATGGTTAATCTTATTTATCTACTCGTAGTTTGTATGTTTACTACATTTGTATAACTAATATTTCAAATGGTGGAAAACTGATTATAAAATTTAACCCTTATATAACAGTTGGTAGGTACCCAGAAGTTTCGATTTAAAAAGATAAAAACATTTGTTGATAGAAGTTATAAAGTTTGTTCAACTTTTATAAAACTATACACATAATTTATATGAACATTTTGCATAATAAGTATGTGAAAGTTTTATAATTTTATTTCAAATCAAGTTTAATTTTTTGATCCAGTGCCTATACCTATTACGGGTTACTAAAAATCAAAATCAAATAAATTATATTAAAAATTCATAATAATAAAAAACGTCATACAAACATTACAATTTTATCGGTTTAAAGACAACAATACCAACAGAAGGTTGTAAACTATCGTGAATAGGATTGATATAATAAGACACTCAAAAGTTACATACGATAAACCATACACAGCACACAACACATGTGGAACGATCTAACCTATCTCGTAACATTTTCAGCCAATTAAAAGCATATCACGAAACCAAGCGCATTAATAGTACATCCGATGGCATCTTTGAATCAATCAAAATGGATCTGCTTTTGATAAACACGAGTAACCATTGTGCGTTCCTCGGGGAAATTAAATTTTGGATTTAAAAATAATATTATTCTTAACTCTAGAAAACAATGGTAGTAAAACTTGATACGAATTCAATTAATGTCATTTCTATAGAGTAAAATGTACATAATTAGTTTACTCGTAGACTAAGATAGATTACTGAGATAGTTTTTAATCTATTATTTTATGACATTTGTCGTATTCACTTGTTAATTAAAAACTCAATGCTAATCAATGCATATTTTGTGTTTTGTATATTTTGATTATTACGTAAGCAGCTTAATTAATATTATGCTGTCATGTTTTGCAAATATATTTTCAAATACTATAATAAATGTATTTAAAAATATAGAAAATACTTCAAAATTTTTTTTTCGTAAATATAAAAATAAATGATTTTAAATATTATTTTCAAGTGTAAATAAATTAGGTATATCTATAGTTAGTAACTGTTTGTTTGAATATTTTCTTTTATATAAACCTTAATGAGTATTATTATGCATCGAAAAGCAACAATATGTCTTAAAGTTTAAGACAATATTTTGAGCGAAGCTTAATTAAAACCATACTTATTGCTATTTTCTTCAATACTTATTGTTTAAAAGTTGTCGGTTATTATTTATTGTACGCTTCGCTTAACTACTGCAGTACAAATCGAAACATAACTCTTACATGTAAAATTATACTTTAGTATCTCGTCTCTTTTGTAATTTTTCATATCAAAAAATGGAAAATAGATTGCAAATTGAGTAATATTTTGGTAATTAATTATTATTATTAATATTTTTTTTTTTCGTTGATTTAGCTTGCATTAAATTTCAAAGAATGTACTTTTAATTATTTAACAGTCATTAATGAAAGCGTATTCGGGTTATATTTGGCATTCTAATCAAGAAAGTAGAACAAGGATCCCGACACCGTTAAATTTGTCGACCTTTTCGTGTTCAGCATTCTATATAGTGGTAGCTTTTAGTAGTCTCCATAAGTTATTCCCATACCATTAATATTTTATCACCAATTGTATTAAAATATTTAGTAAAATCGAATAACAAATAGAATTTACGGATTTTACAGTAGGCACGCATAAATGTTTTAAAACCATTACGATATTAAAAAGTAATTTCGTAAGACGACTTTACTGTTATTTAAAATAATAAGATTTATTTTATTTTATGAACCTATTAACGTTTGTAATTCTACAGTAACAGTAATTTTACGACGCACTCATCAAGTACAAATTGTCACAACGAGAAATTATTATCATTTCATTCTCAACAATTAATTACTACCTATAGAAAGAACTTCGTATAATTTAGCTATAATATACCATGTTATTTTTAAAATAATGTGTTCTTTATGTAAAAATGTATATAATCAGAAACAATTTCTGTATAGTTTACAAAAAAATAATGTTTTAAATATGCATGATCTTAAGGTTTTAAACGTTAATCACGATTAGTAACGTATAATATTATATCGAAATAAAAATATATCAATATTAATATTTTTGTTGGTATAAATAAAAAGTTTCTTTTATAAAAAAAAAATACATGTTGCAGCGTAAAAACTCTATAGCATAGTTATTATTTATAGATAGGGAAGGTTCTAACTTTCGTTCGAAATGATTGAATGTTTTTAAAAAAGAAAAAATTTATTAATTTATAATATAGTTTTATTTTTTAAATTCTAAAAAATATGATATAACAACTTGCATCATATAATACTTGTTATTATATTATCTTATATACAAAACAATTATTTAAAATATTCTGTCATCTCCATCTTAAGTTTTTTATTGCACCAATACTTTTTTATATTTTCTTATGAAATAACATCGAACCAATATTAATTTATGTTTATGGTATAAAGAGTTTTCACTATAATATACCAAAACTAATATATAAACATTAACAATATTTATGTAATGATACTGTATTATACATGTTATGTATATTTTACGTATGAATTGCATTATTAATCATGAATACATTATATTATATGAACGTTGGCTTATTTAAAATAACATGTAAGGAGCAATTTTTAAATAAAAATTATTTAAGATTTTGTATTCTATAGGTACTCTTTGTACCTTTAAGTCATCTAAAAAATAAAAATTTGTTTAGATAATTTTTAGATTACATTGCTATTTTTGAAATCATTACATTTAAAAATGTTGTTAACTATTTATATTATAATAAACTGTTGGTGATAACTGATAATGTTTGAATAAAGTTTAAAATCCTCGACCTAAGTTCTAAAATAAAAAACAATCATCCCATTTTAAAATAATTTTAGTGTAATATAACTTATAATGAAAAGAATATAATAGATAAGTAAAAAACACTTAGTGACCATCCTAATTTTTTTATTTAATGGAAATTGTACATACATGTAAACTTGAAACGGTTGTATTGTATTCGAGTGAAAACACATCATAATTTAATGGGAAAACATTAAAAAAAAAATTGAATTAAATTATTTTTAATGAATTTTATTTTTAGCAAACGCAACACACATTGTTTGTGGCGAATAAATCTTTAGTTTATAATTATTCACAATGGGTGGCGTAAAAAAGGTTAAATAAATTTTTTTTTACAGCGTCCAGCACCTTGGGCGGTTATTATTTTAACAAATTTTTACTGGAATCAACGCTATACGTGGCTTTTTTTTACCAAGCAGAAGAGGGGCCTGGAACGAAAAACAAAAAAGTACTTGAAAATGCGTATGCGTGTGGCGTACGTGATGGTGGAGGCAAAATGTACGTAAGTATATATACGTGATCAGACGGACGCACATTATATACCCCATAATAGGAGTTCATGAATCGTGAAAATAATCAATTCAACGTCCTTTATTAGAAATTGTCAGAATCAGCCAGAGTCGGTGATTATTAATGCGTGCGAGTGTTCATTAGGCGAGTATATACACTTTTTTTTTATGTCACCTCTTCATTTTTCGAGGCGTAACACCGTCGCCCAAAAGCTAAATGTCGACCTTTTGTCGATTGACTACAGTAAATTGATTGACATTTTCGACCGGAAACCCCCGCCCTTTGCCCCACTCGCCTTCATACAACAGCAGTCGCATCACCGGTATTGTTTTCCGTTTTGCTTATTATATCAAAAAACCACTGCTCCGCTAAACCTACACATACATTTGACGCTGTGAGATCAGGGACTATAGATGGAAGGGATGGTTACAAAGTGACGTTAATTTGACAGGCTAACAGCAACCACGGCACGTGGATCGTCAGGGGACACGCTTTAGGGTGATAAGCCGCAACAAGCCAATTGTAAACATACGCGTTCTACGTACTTATAGTATACTGTTCAATAGTGAGATTGTAGACATCCGGGCCATGTCTAATAAAATGTCATCTGCACGTAATATTTTATGGTTTTTATAGTATCATTATTATTATTATTATTATTATTATTACTATACTTATGAGAGTAGAGTCCAATATAATGGTGCTAAAAGGTTTCTATGGAAACTATTGTAAATGTCATGTTTATCATGTTATCTCACGAAATGCTGAGTCTAATAATATAAAAACCATTAAATATCTATATAATATAATGACAGTATATTACCAAAATTTAAAATAGAAACGGTGAAGTATCGATAAAAACTATTTATACCCATAAAAATGAAAAATGTAATGTTAATTTAAAATAACACAAAACCCGAGAAATCACTATTATATTATTGGTGATGTTAATTATTGTAGGTGTAGATTGTACCTAGTTATTTTCCATTGAGTAAATCACTTCTCAATATACAATATAATATTAATAACGATTCTAAGTGAAATTTTTAAAAGTACAAATTATGAGAAATTTTCTTAAATATTTTTGACCAATTATAAATTAAGCATACATTGCTGAATCAAAATTTATAAAAAGTAATAATAATTTATTCTAAATTTAAAATTACACTAAGATCTTTGTCACTTCACTTATTGAAATCACTTTCAATATTATGTCAAACATTTCAAGTAATAGTAAAGTTATTCTTTTTTTTTAATTACAACAAAATAAAAAATGGCGTTGCATAAATATTTTTGTTTTCAATATTTATTTTTAGATTCTTCTGGTTATTAAAAAATGTATACCGTATAGTATATAATATTAAATGTATAATGTATATGTATTTTACTATTTATTTATCCACCAGTACCTAATAGATCTATTTAACTACCATAATATGTATACATTACTCTCAAAGATAAAACATAAAATGACCAACTACGAATTTTTTTTTTATGATTTTATTTATACATATATTTTATTGTACATCATTTTAATACTAAAAGTTAAACATAAATCTTTCTATGTAAAATGTTTAAAGGATCTATTTGTTACGTTCAAATATTCATTAATAACAATACAAAATTGCAAACATACATTAAAGTACCCCCAAAGTGTTCGACAAATAAATTAATACTATTAGAACTATGTTGATCAGCTCAAAAAACATTATTTAAATTAAATTGTATATATAAAAAACGTAATAGATTAAAAATATATTTTGTCATAATAATTATTCAATAAAAATTACAATAATTTAAAAAAATAGAGCCTTAAATTAAGTAATAATCAAAAAAATAAAAAAATGAATTTATTGTTAACAATTAAATAAAAAAATAATTATAAATATTCGAAATAATTAAAAAACTAAAAATACGTTGTAAAACCGAAATGATTTTTCATTAAACTCATAACTCAACTGTGTATATTAATTATATATTAGTAGTTATACTGATTTAATAATATTTTCATTAATAACAATTTGTAAATGTTATGTATTTTAGTAGATAATATGCTAAAATTATAACATAATTAGGTCCATCACGTACATTAAGGATACAAAACGTGTTTGTACATAGTCATAACATATTACTATATTACTGATCTATAACGAACGTGCCAAATACAGTACGTCCACTTTTCATTTAAAATTACTTGTACATTTTACATTAAACAGTCCGAACAAAGATTTAATTAACATTTAGTATACCGAACGTGATTTCTCCATTCACTAGCTTATCTGGGTATATTCCTATTATCCGTACATTCAATGATCGAGAAACGTGATGCAAAAATTGGAAAGCGTTGGTTTTTCTCGTATACTCCAAAGTTTATTATCATTTAATTTATATATTTTTAATTACTTTTTGAAGAAGCGAAATACGAATAATCATAAAAAACTACTCAAGATTAATTTTTTCATGCACTTTCCGTAGCATAATATACGAGATGACCTTTTACGTAATTCATGAATATTTTGATATGATTAACTCGGATCATCTCGTTATAAAAATATATATTTTTTTTAATGAAAAAAGTATTGTGCACGTGATACTAAAAACTGACTGAAAACCCTATTATCATTTTTCGAAATCATTAATCAGAAGAAATGAAGACTTGGAACAAATGTATAGAGTAGTTTTTTTTTTTTAAATCTCAAGAATGATAAAAATAACTTAACGGTACCCATATACATAGCATTATTTATTTCACAGTAAATCTACTGTATGAAATATACATAACTCGATAAAATGCTTCACAGAGGACAGCGATCCTTGTATTTCTATTATTATTATATTTTATCTTAACAAAAGTAAAATATTTCTCAGGAAATCCGTATTTTTATATCAGGTAATATTTTAAAATAAATTATAAATTGTAAATATACGTACTTAAATTGTATGAAAAAAAATTATTTTATCTTTTTAATGTACATAGATTTTTTAAAACATATTTTTTCCATTATTATTTGATTATAGGTTTGAAATAATCAATTCAGAAATATTACATTTAATTGTATGTAAAATGATAAGCTATAGGTAGCGATGCTATTATAAAGAAATTATAAAAGAAACTGTAAAAATATTTTTTAATAAGTAAAAATTACAAAATCATTAAAATAAACTATGGCGGCGTATTATGTAGGCAAAATGATAGCATATACGACAATATTATATAATACAATAAATATCTGGAATTCTAGTTAGTAGTCTGATTGATTATATTTTAGGGTAAAATAATATTTTAAAATAATAAATATTATTTATTCAATATTAATAACGAATTCATTAATGCTAATAATTATTGTAGAGTACAAAAAAAAAAAAATCATAATTGATAATAATCATTCCGTTCATCGAGAAAATCAATAAGATATTGTCAAATTAGAAAACTAAAATTAAAACACTTTAATTTTGCACTTCATAATAAATAATATTATACTGATCAAATTATAACGTAGTATATTAGTAAAATCGTTTTATAAATTGAAAATTAATTTTCAAGTGCCTTTCTATTGAAGCATTTTTTTTTTTTTTGTCGTTTGTATATGCCGAATGAAAAGCAATTAGTTGGTCGACCAACAAGCCTTTACACACCAATGACTGGAATCAGATTTCAAGTGACCCTAGAGAAGATCTTAATGCGTCCCGAAATGACCTTATAGTGTTCGTAATGTGTCCGTAAAATGTAAATAAACCGATTTCGTTCCAACATAAAAATAATATTAAATAGTCCGTGGTGTACGTCCCGGGGTGAACCACAAGAGGATATTTTACTGATATACGCCACCAAAGTGGTTTTCATAAACATTTAAAGTTTTAGTATTTGTCAAATTGTGTTTTACGTAAGCGCGATTTAAAATATCGTTCAACTTAATGTCAATAAAATCATCTGGATTTTCTGAATGCATATTAAAATTGCATCAATTTTATATTTCAGGTGTCCGGATCATAGTAAAAATATTGACAGCACAACTCGTACTTGAACTATTGAGCTACGCACATCCTGGATTCCTTACTCCCGGTAAATTTCAATTAACGATAACGAGATTTTATCAATATTAATATCTCAATAACAATCGATAATAAATTACAAAAAAAAACTTATTTATGTTTATATTTTATATATAGTCGGAAACTTTTACTTCAAATCATTCTAAAGATTATCAGTAGTTTAATAAATTTGAAAAGTGGTTAAAAAGTTTGTACACGTTGTTAAATTAATTTCGACACCATACGTACACTAAGTTTGACATACCGAAGGATATAAATAATAGCTCATATCATATTCCTACTGAGTACAGTAAAACCAAGTTCGATCATAAAATCTACCCTCAAAACAACTTTACAATAGTGCGAACATGGCCGTTTATAATTTATTGGTTCCTTGCGAATCGTGATGTCATTCCGGTGAAACTTTGGGTATAAAAGGATTCTGAGGCGCATATGAATGATGTGTATCCGGTCAAACAATTGACGCGTGACTCAGGAGATTCAGTGAATTTTGCATTAACGAGCCGTAAAGTATGCATCGGAAGTTAAACAAGGGATATAAAAACCAGAAAAAAATAACGGTATATTCATGTGCTGGAATCAGCTATGGTCATTGTGCTGATAAATCGTTTTAGTTATCGGTGGAAACAGTATTGTACAATGTTATTAACTGTATAACCGAGTGGTGCGAGATATAAGGGATAACAGCCGCACAGAATTAGCCTCGGAAACTGTCTCTCGGCTAGGAAATAAATTCTTGACGAAATGCTCGTCCGTCATTGTCTTAACGAGCTCACCTACCATTCCTTTACACCGACAGACATAAATGGACTTGTTAAACGGATGGCCCAAAAACTTTAACAACTTCCCTTTTGGTTGATAACACTTGAAAGTGAGTAACGTACAATACCTCAAATCAGTTAAAAAGCTGATCTAATTTTTGAACAAAAGTTTAAAAAAAATCTAACTTGACATGTAACCAACTGTATACCAATTACATCAATTATATTTATAATAATTAGATACAACTCATATTTTTTAAAACAATATTTTAACTCAAAAACTACAAAAACTTTTTAAAATAGTATAAAATTGCAAAGGAATGATATTCATTAGAGTTTAGATAACATTTGTTGATGTAGGTATACATTTTTCACTAAAAATACCATAATAATAAAAAGATATTAAAAAATAATATCTAAAGAAATTATTGTACAAAATATTACTATCTTAATATAAGATATTTATTTATTTTTATATACATTTATATACAATTTTAATGTACTTCTAATATTCTTCTTTTTTTTTTTATCAAAAAATGAATAAGTAAGGTGTATTGTAATGACAATAGTTTATCAACCCTCAAAATCGTATTTAAAAATCCCTAAATGTTATTCAAAAATATTATACTTTATTATTATATGTATTGTATGTTGTATATAAAATACATTTCGTATTCATATCAAAAAAAAGCATTGCACACTTGTACAAAAATAAAAACTTTTTATCGATAAAATAAATAATAATAAATATCAAAATGAAACAAAACGAAGTACCTATATAGGATGTATTTTCTGAATATCAGTGACGGGCCGTTTTTTAAATTCTTCTCCGTCCCGTACAAAAGTAAATGAGTATAATATTACGTCTATTGTATACCGAGTATAATAGACTGTATATGCATGCATAATATATGGAAAATAATAATGCGCAAGAGGGGAGAAACAATTTTTATTTAAGTCTAAATGTAAAACAAAAGCGTAATACAGGAATTTATAGGCACTCTAATACGAGCATTGAGTATAGACAACAGTTTTCCTGCTGTACCTATAAATGTTTTCTATAACATATGTAATGTGTATTATGTATCTCTACACCATATACATATAATATTAAATGTATTATATTATATACACTAGGAAAACAAAATACCTTTACAACGCATCTCGAATTAATCTTAACTCAGTTCCACGGTAGGAGAGAATATGAATGATGGACGAATACGTACCACCTATACAACACACCGCCTCCGAAGTCTAACAACTCTCAAAAGTGCGCATATCGTCAAAAATACATATTATTATAATAATGGATGTCGGCGTTATTATATTGTGTACAGTATATACATTTATTAACGTATTCGCGTGTGTATGAGTGTGCGTCTGAGTCGGTGTTAGTAGAACCGGCGGTGGATACCGTGGTGATGTTTGGGAATGGCATGTGTCAGTGATTGATGACGATATCGTCCCGGCTTTTCCACGTCGTCCGTTTCGTTGGCATTTTATATAATGCACGTATATAGATATATAGCCACGTGTGTGAATAAATACCAAAGGCCTACTACAGTGGTGGCGGTGGTGGTGGAAGCGGTAGGCTGACAAAAGACGAGTGAGCGTGTTCGTAACCGACGGCCGTCTAAAAGCTGCTGTTATTGAAAGTTTATCGAATCAAAACCGTTTTTTTTTTTATATATATATATATATATACAGTTCAGTAATGGTTTAACGACGAGTTTGCGTGATGTCTACTTCTTTATTATGCGCTATATCGATGAATAAAATTAAACATAAAAGTAGTAATTTTAGAGAGAAAAAAAATGTTATATGATAAAAAATTTGTTTTGCGCGGTGGTATTTTGGGGTTTTTCGAAACCCACGACCGTGTGACGAACACGCTTTCATAGCAAGCGTATCCAAATAATATCTATTAACGATCGTCAGATCTGACAACGTTTTTATCAGCCGCACACTTACGCGTCAAGGGTTACATTATATCAAAATGCGCATATGTGTTGCCGGCGGCTTTTAAATGAACCGATGATAATGCACGATAATACTTGATGTTTATAAGCCTATGCTGTTATTTCGTTGATTAAATATACAGAACACACCACACATATTTTGTATACTAAATATTTAATACTAATAATTGTACTGAAAATCGTTAAACAGCAAATTTCGTAAATATTTTACCAAGGTATTTCTTCTACGCGCGCATATCATAATACGTAAATACAATCAATTTTAATTTCTAAATAACAAACCATAAATATAATATATAAAACTGTATACTTTTAAAGAGAAATCTTATTATAATGTAGGTAACTTATTTTTATATCCCTCATTTACAACACGTGACGTGTAATCCTCAGCCTCGGGAAATGGACGCACGTGTCATCGGAATGAAGATGATTAAGACTTGTTTCCCCCACTGCTCGTCGTTATTATAATACACAATAATACATAAATATACGTACTTGTGAAAATAATTGGTTATACAGTGATATTACACGTCGAGGATTTCATTATTCCGCAGAAAACTAGCACACAAGTAGGTACACATTCGCTTAAGTTAAAAACAAAATAAAATAAAATAAACTAATGGGTACTGTACTACTGTTATAGGTATTAACATTTTGTAAGAATTTGAATACAAAATATAAAAGTGTAATTTTAATAATTTTATACAGGTACATATATTATACATAATTTAAATGTATATAATACAGGTATATGAAAACTATTTATATTGGGTCTTGTATTAAATGTTTAAGAAATTTTACTCGGCAAATAATTTTTATATCGACATCTAAACAAAATAATAAATACTTTTTTTTGCTTATAATTAGCTCAAAAAGTGTAAAAATATGTTTAAATCATACCACATGTAAAAAAAAAGATAATATAAATAGTTGGTAAAAGTTTCAAGTTTCACAGTTATTGTTTTTTAAATTAAAAACAAAAAATAAGTACATTTTGTCAACAATTCGTTAAGCTTAAAAATACCTGATTTTCCAAATTATTTTTTAATTTTTACTTCTTTAAAATACACACTAAATTGAATTTACTATCCAAAACCACCCTCAAAGTTAAAAATAAAAGCAGCTTGTACACTAATTAATTATCGTAAACACAGACAAAATAAAATATATACAATATTGTAAAAATCAATATTTTCATCGTTTCGTGCAGAATCTAAAACAGTTTTTGGACGGTTCTGGAGACGGAAGCAATAAATATAGCGCCACGACGATAACTTCATACATCTTAACGAAAAAAAGTATTACTGGCTTGCTACGATTATGCATATTGTTATTCGTGTATAATATTTTTGGATCCTTGGCTCTTGATCGTGTTTACAACGGTCGAACAGGAAAAAAGAAGAATCTTATGAAATTTGATCAAGCACATTCGTCTAAAGGCTGTTCTGTGAACCACACCATACCAACCATTACCACAGAACTGGAATATACTCGAAAAGAGTAAATAAGTCAAATTTCCACGGCACAATGAGGTTAATAGAATCTTCCTCGACTGTTAAGTTTGCGTGTAATCTCAACCACAGTAACTATTTCATTACCACGTAAAAGAGATAATAAAATATTTTCAACTATTTGGAAGCTTGCAATTTACGACAACGTGTGGTATCAAGGTTAAATCAGGTATTGACTATGTCGCGTTAAATCTTATTCCAAATTTTCAATATTTACAGATAAAGGAATGTCAAAAACTCGTCGTTGCCTACATATTATTAAATATACGTAACAACGTGTGATGGTAGAATCTCGTTTCTATCATATAATGATTATTGAAGTACTCAAGTACATATCTACCTACATTTAAATCCAATCATATGGCAGAATGAAGTTCTACAAATGGCAAACGTGGTCCATACCATTGTACAGTGTTATAAAATATACAATAACCTTATAACATTCTAACAGCTTGCGGATAAACTCGATTTTTTCAATGTCCTGTTGTAGTCCAGGTTATCTACAGCCATCATTGTCCGTTTTCACCACGTCTACCGTTTTGTCGTCATCCAATAAATTCACGTCGATTTTTAATCAAACCTTTTTCGCCGTCTACAAATGCGTACCTATAGAATAATGCGTTGCACTGCGCATTAAAATAAGGGCTGCAATAACTATAATATACGTTTTTCGGATCATATATATATATTAGTATATATATAACTTACCTATAAGCTGTTCACGTGTTGGATAATCTATTAACGGCATACTGATTTATTATCGTACGGGTGCGTTGAAATTTCATCGCCCCACCGTCCATGTAAGTGGTAATAGATTATTTATTTATTATACTTCCAAAAATTATAAATATAGGTAGTAATAATAAAATATTTTTGAAAAATAGGTATAACAATATATGAATATCAATTAATCTTTAAAATAATTATTTTTGATTATTTAGCAAACAAACTCAAAATTAAAACGGAGGCCAAAATTCTACTTCATTATCTATTCAAATTGTATAAAATGGATTTTAATAATTTGGGTTAGACCATTCTTCGGTGTTTTCATTCTCTCGTTTTTCCAAATCTATATTATCTTCATATTTTACTTGTGAGCCCTCAATTCAACAGTCAACCCAATTGTATTTAACTATGATTTATGATATTATGTAAAAATCTATATTGTTAAAAATTAGTAATAACTACTTAGTTGATAGAAAAAAAATAATATGCAACCCTCAAGTCTAAAACAAACACATTTTTTTTTTTTTTTTTTTGGATCATTTAATTTATCGGTATAATTAATGGTTTTTAAACAATACATATAACTATATAAGTATAGTGCCTTGAGTAGTATTACGTTCTTCTTGAGGTTCATTGAATTATTAAATCATTAACTCATTTATCGATTATTTTAATGGCAGACATAATCATACGCCCGGACGGAGGGATAACAAACCAATACCTTATTAACATATGCATAGTATAACCGAAGATATGTGGTATCATATTATTAGTTTTATTATTATTATAGTTTTTAACCATTATAGACATCAAATAATTTATAAAATATAATCTAAAACAAAAGGGTTTTTACAAAATAAATTTAAATGATTAATTTTATTAAAGCGTGACATACCCACGAAAGTATTCTTTAACACACTATATCGGTTAAGCTCACAAATTTGCTAAATTATAAATAGTATGTTCAAAAAACATGAACCAAAATACATATTTTTAAAATGTATAGTTTCTTCGTTATTTCTAAATTATTACTTATTTTGTAGATATTTAGTAATATAAAATAGAATATAAATAATAAAAATAACTTTTCAGTATTATACGTAGATGACTAGATATATTTTGTTTTTTGTAAGTCGTTATTAGAATATTATTAACAAATTATTTAAAAATAGAAATTTACATAAATGTAATTTAAATATGTAATAATTGAAAAAAATTTAATATATTATTATGTAAAATCTATACAAAAAGTTTAAATTTTATTACAGGATCCAACGCAAAAATATTTTCAGTGAAAAATTTAATACATCTCTTTAATATTGAGAGTTACTGCGGTAAGGATACTTTGGATTATATACTATAATTTATAGAATGAAATAAAATACCCAACGTGAAAGGTACACTGTACAATTCTGATAAATAAATAAAAATATTAACGCGAAGAAAAGGGAATAGAATCTAAAATGAACATTTTGGTAGGAGCGTTATCTATATAAAGAATTGAGAGACAATTGTACGTTACATTAAGTATTCAGTGAGGTCGTGCAATCCAATCTGCAGTAATTTATTAAACACATCAGAGAAAAAGGACGAAGCCCAAAAAAAAATGTGTCCACTATAATTCCAGATAGATGGCTTTATATCAAAAGAGAACTAGAAGGGAACATATAAAAACTACCTTTTATCGGGCAAGGATTCCCTATAACTTTTTCCACCTGATTAGTCATGCGTGGTAGGTAGGTACTCTCCCCCCACACCCTTTTTGCTTATTAATTTATTATGCAACAATCCATATAGGTTCCTATTCTGTTTGCCTTTTCTCAAATAGCGTTAAATCATAATTACTGATAACTACTTCACACAACCTTTTTTTGGACGGTTCGTTGTTATACACGTATTGTTTTGTTTGTATTTGCATATAAATGATTTTAACTGAAAATAGGGATACATAATTAATATTAGCTTGAAAGTGTTCATAACTTCAGAAAATATTATAAACACATAGAGGTAAAATGGAAAAAAAGTAATACGACCATTTAATGGCTGTAATTATTATAAAATAGCAATAAAAATATTTATAGGCTATAATTATATTAATTATATAATTTATGAGAATAATCTAGGTAGGTAAATAAAAAAAAAAAACTTAATCATTTTAAAATTAAAATAGTAATTCGTTTTTCCTTTAAAAATAAATTAATTTTTGTTTTAAACAACTAACTGCTGTATAGAAATAATTTAAAAATATTTAATTTACTAAGAAAAAGTTTTCCGAGTTAAAAAAGTTTCGCATTAAGTTTAAAACCACTTGTCACGTCTATTTTTCCCGCGAGCGCAGTAACAAAATACGTTATATATAATATTTAAGTCAAAAAAAAAAACAACAACAACAACACGGCTACATCGACACGATAAAAATAATTTCAATTTCAGTAGTGCAGTTGGGATGATTCATAAAACATCTCATTGATCGTTATTAGTCATACGACGATTAAAAGAACACATTTAACTCTATATCATTACATTGTACGTCATCTGATTGCGACCAGAGTAAAGCAGGACGATCCGTATTGCGGAAACTGCACGAGTCGCGTACACCACATAAAACTCGAAAATCGCATCTTACTTTCACGACATTAAGACGACAATTACAATTATCGTCTCGCCGTACAACATGAATGCCGTAAAAATAAAATCCAAAACGACAAAATAATAAATAATTAATAGTAATAATATAGGCGGGTGCGGGTATACGCGTTAACAGCGGACACAATAATAAACGGTTCGGCAAGACCGTATAATAATTATATATATATTGTCGTTTTTATAGCCATCGATACGCCGTGACGGTGAAATATATACGTACTGTGTCTGTATACCGACCGTATATATATATATATATATATTATATATGTGTGTGTAGGCACTGAACTGCAATAGTGTACGGATTATACCGACGTTACCTATACGCGTACTATATATTATTATACTGCTGTTAGCATTACACGGTATAGCCGTAATTCCAAGCCGAACATGGCCCCGTAAACAATCGGAAAATAATTCCGCGGCGGCGGCAAAAAAAAAAATCGACATATATATACATATTATAATATATAGTGGTGTGTTTGAACAGTGCACGATCGAGCTCGGCAGGGCGTTGGGCGACCGAACGTACAGCAAACATTTATCCAAACACACACACACACACACACACACGAGAGGACCTACACACATATCGTATATTATATATAGAACTCACTACGACGGCGACGCAGTGGTGAGAGACCGTATGACGCGGACAAACGCTTAACTCCATCGGCTGTGCTCTGGGCAAATACCGACCACTCTACCCGGCAACGTAGTTGTTTTGTATTCTTCTGTTGTTGTTGTTTTTTTTTTTCTTTTTATCGCCAAAAACAGAAGAGGAGAAGGAAAAACACAAACGGCGGCGGAGAGAGGCTGTATGACGTGTAATGCGTGTGTGTGCGAGATGTAATCGATAAATCGGTCGTTCGGACCGTTTTACGCGTCGCAAATAACGCCATTGTCGACGCGTTTAATGCACTTTGTGTCCGTCATCGGCCCAAATCTGCCGACCGGCGTTATGCGTATTGTCATATTATACATTATAAAAACATATCATTTCGTATACGTATTACATGTATCGTTTTACCGAACACGATACGACGGCGTGACCAGTTAATCCGGCTCTCGTTGTATCTATATTTGTAAATACGAACCGACTTCAGTGATAAGCACAGTTTTATAGCAGTATTACTAAAATCAAATCACGACTGTCGAAGATGGGTGAAAGTAGTGGAAAATAATTAAATATAAAGTAAAAAAAAATGTTGATTTTACTCGAACCCATGATTCTCGCTAAGCCTTTTTTTTTTTTTACAAATTAAACAGGTACGATTATAGTTAGCATTTGAGGAAGGTCGTTTTAAGATATTTTTCAAAACATAAATCATAAAATTGTACAATCAGGTGACTTTTAAAGGACAAACGTAAATGATCTGATACATTTTTGTTCGTTGTTTGGTCAATGGTGGTTCTAATGGAAATATAATATTTCGATAATCACCTGGTAATTGATATCTATAATATATCTATAACATATAAGAATTTAAAATTGCAAATAGTTTTATATAATATTTTAAGTCGTCGAAAATTCTAATAAGTAAACACATACCCGAGTATCATAGTATACATTTAGCGAGAATACTCCAAAACTAGAGACGTGCGCTATGTACCCTCCCACCCACCAATACACCACTGCTTATCTTACATTTACGCGCATATTATGTCATATACCTACCTCTATACGTGGTTTAAACAAGTATAATAAATATTCCGAATTCCGTCTGTCCGCTATGGCCGAGTCACGTATCACGTGATATTAATATTATTATAGTATAATATATAATATATATTATATTATTGTTATACACGATCGTATCGCCCACAGCGCGCTGCTCCCAAACGACTACATTTCCTATTATTAATCCGACAGCACGCTGCAGGCCCCGCGATGGCGTTTAGGGACAAGGTAAATTGTTCACGTGACACACCGGAGATAATAATATAATGATTGCGTCGTCGCTATAGATACCTACCTACAGGGTGATTCTTTTACGATATAATATCTCAGATCGTTGCAATCGCGGTGTCCGAGCCTATTTTTTCGAAAACCCGAGTAGGTACGTAAGAAAAAAGAAACACTGGACCATGTGTGCAACGAATGACGTTGGAAAATAACTAAATTACGTTTATTTTTGGTCCAGTATTGTTGCTTTGCCTCAACGATTTGAATGAATGGGTGTTTTTATAAGGAAAACTCGTTAACGTTCTAAATCGACAATGATTTCGCGGCTCGGGAAAAATTATTAACGGTGGGTCAGATATACGGTCGGTAATACGTATGACTTGGAAAACCCGAGAAATTTTCAATTATTATTCCTCTCAGCGATTTGGCTCATAATAGAATAATCACCCTGTATCTTCAGTACGGTATTTATGTACCCGTAAGTCGTAATATGCGCTCATTGCCGGACGGCGACTGCTGTATAACATATACTATATAGATCGTCTTAGTATATTTGTCGTACGACTAACGGCTCGACTGTAATGGGACAACGGCGGCGAGAGTATAAAGTTGTGCACGAGCTCCGACGAACCGTACCCTACGAACGGCACTGCGGGGAAATGGAAATCGGAGACAGCCGGCGCAATTTCCCCAGCTAGGTGTTCTACGAGCGCGACAAACAAACTGCCGGGCCTCGGAGCGCGAAACGAACGAAAAACGTTATTAAATCACCGGTCGTGCGAATAACGTCCACGAAAAGAATGTTTTTCACGGTGACTATAATATAACGTGTATAGCTGCACTGTCGATGTATGACGGAACTGACGTCCGACAGTCTGCGAACGCACAGGAAGTCATCCGAGCTATATATATACATAAAAAAAAAAAAAAAATGATGAAAAACGATCAAAAAAAAAAAAAAACGTACTAACGGCGTAATCTGTTTTGTTTATTCACAAACTACGGGGGGAACCTGTCCGATTGTATCCATATAATAGCATGCCGTAAAGATGATAAACGGCTTATTATTCACAAAAAATAAATGAAAACATAATATACACACGCCGCGCGCAACGAAGTGTTGATTGTATTATTTTTACTTTTTTAGGTTTTTAGTTTTCCGGCAGCGACTAACATTTTTTATTACTTATACGAAAGTACACATGATATTATAGCAACACTAGAGTTTAGCTATAATCTAACATTAATCAACAATAAGGACATTGGACATAGTAATCATAGTATATTGTCGTTTTAATAATTGAAATGGAAAACGCACTTGCGTAGAGTAAAATTATTAACAAATTGCGTAATACGAATATAATAAATAAAATATATACATGGAATATAATTTAAAACACGCCAAACATTAAAACCATAAATAAAGTTATTCATTCATAAGTACGTCAAGAAAATATATTAAATAAAAATGAACAATAGATAGTGATAAAGTAAACGGAGTAAAAAATGTACTCTACAATAATAAATACAGGAAATATATAACAATCAAATAACTTCGTGTATATTCATGCAGTAGTCATAAAATATTGTGTTTAACTTTGTTGTTTTGTTGTAACATTCTAGCTTAATATACAGAGAATATAATTTATCTAACAAAAACAACAGAATAGTAATGTTCTCCATATAGCTGTGCACAATATAATTCATTACCTAACTACGGTATTAATAATTATGGTTACAATTCCTAAAATAAAATATTATATTAAAATAAGTCAATGAAATGGTAAGTATACCGTTTAATATATAGTTTATACTATTTTTGTAAATTCTTATAACTTGTATTATAATTTTATGTAGAAAATTCAACTGGTATTGGTTTGTAGTTTCTGTAATAGTTTTTACATTATTTTTAATGCAGTAAAAATATGTAAAAATCTCTGTTATCAATACATTTTAATTCAAAACAAACAAATTCACGAATTAGTTATTAAATTTTAATTAATATTCACGATTTGTTTTTTTTTTCACTACCAAACAAAAAATACACTGACGCACTAAAAGATTAATCTTAACTCAAACTTGATTGACAATAATATAAGAAAGTATAAAAAAAAAAACCATACTATCATAATATTTTTGGACATGAAGTAAAATTAATGATAAAATTTTTAACACTCTTTTTATATTCATTATATTGATTTTAAAACGCTTTTGCTTATTACTTCCGTTCTCTCTATTTTCGTTGTGTGTACGAAACACGAGTAAAAGGTTTTTGTTTTTGTAAACGTAAATATCACCACAATATATATAATAATATAGCCGTATGCAATAAAAGGGCTAAAGAGGAAAGGAGGATGCCTATTTGAAGAATGTTTCCAACATTGGCGACGGTGTATTTGTTAATTTAAATAATACGAGACGCTTGTCGCATGCAAAACACACGCACTGTTGTAATTATGCAAATTTCCGCACTTTAGTACAGATTCGCTCCACGTGTTATTATTGTTAAGACCCCTACGGAAAAACTAAACGATATAAATGACGCCCGATGCATTGTAATGCACCGACATAGTAGTAAATTTATTATTTTTAACATATCATCGTCCTCCCCCCTAAATATTGGTTTTGAATTTACCATTAAAAAAAAACCAACATATTTCTCCCTTGCCTCATTAATTACAATTTGTTGTATAATAATATATAAATGTATAGACATCATATAACATTATTTTTATCTCCTCAATACCTCATAAACGTTTATTTTCAATATATTATTTTGTTCATCCATTTATAACAATGAATTACGATTTTTTAGTTGTACTTTTCCAATTCCATCAAATGTTTTGGTAAAAAGAGGAGGAGAAATACATTGTTGGTCCATCGACGAGGTAGTCTAAGGGGAACTTTTAAAAGAAAAATAACGTAGAAATGGTGTGTTCGCGTGTTGTTTTTTTTTTCGTTTTCACCCTCTATACTTCTCCACTTCATTGGCACAATCGTTAACACACGGGATCATTATTTACTTTGGACTTGACGGTAGAGGAAATTGCAACACACTAGAGATCTTTTTATGGTCAGAATAAATTGGTAACTATGGGGAAGTCGAAAATTCTGTCATGAAGCCGAAAATAAAGTGAGCATTCACTATTTCCGAAAATCCGGCAGAATTTCATTTTTATTCATACTTAAAATAAGTTTAAGAAAAAAATATATTAAAACAAATTATTTGATTACAGTGTATTCCATGTTACGTATGGAAAATGAGAAAGAATAAACTATGGTTATTAATTTATAATTCCACAATTATGAAAGTTTTCTAAATTTTGGAAATCTTGTGTACTAAATAACTATTTAGATTTATAATACCTACTACCTATAATGTACAAAATCAAATATAATTATTATAATATACATAATATGTGATTTAAAATGCATAAAAACATGTTAAAATATCTGTTATTCACATGCCGTTTTTTTTTTAAATTAAGTATCATACCATTAATTATATTGTTTAACAAAAATTGAGTTCAGTATCATTACAAAATAATGATAGATAATTGACCATAAATATAATTATAGTGTCTCGTTAAACAAATTATATTTATGATACTATACGTTTCGAAAAGTACCTATACAAAATACATACCTACTACCCTATTAAATGCCAACATTACATATTTGACCCTTGAAAAAACAAACATTCAACCTTTGCTGGATAAAACGGTAGTAAAGGTTGAAATCGTCAGTGGTTGTAAATATCAGCAAACATTTTGAGTGAATAATAATATAAAAACCAGGAATACGTTTCCATTATAATATTTGCACGATAGGCGATAATATTGGTTAATAAAATCGTCCTGATTAATACATATATATATATATACATATATAATTACACACTATACGTTTACATTATATAAATCATAATATAAAAATAACTAACTCTACGTACTCACCTGCAGCTGGTGATAGTTTTGTCATAACGCCCCATCTGTGTCTCCACTGTAACAGGAAAATATTACAATAAATTTAACAATCCATGTTTTATAATATATTATTATGAATAACCATAAATAATGTAAATGAAAAAATAGCATCAATATTTATATATTGATGCTTAATATATTAAATGTGCCGATATAATATGATATGTCAAAAATATAAAAACTGGGTACTGGGTAGGTATTTTTTTACCGACTTTTTAAAATTATAAAAGTAAAATTATTTATGGCACATGCGACACGTATTTTGATTGAAAAATTCACTTGACACACGTACACACAACTATAAACGAACTTTAGGAAACGTTAAGAATTCTTAAAATATGAATAATATTTTCATCTTCCATGCACAATACATCATGTACTCTGTAGAATTGAAGACAATTTGCTTGACTTGAAAAAATACATTAACTATTCCATATTTTCAAGCTAAGTTTATTCATATAATCGAAAAAAATAGTTTAATCAAGTTTTATTCATTGTGAGTGTTAATATACTATTAACATTACATATATTTGATTTTAACCAATAGTTGAATCTATATACTCGTATTATATATAACTAATATGAGTGAACTGTATAATATATAGTATATATAAATATATAATATACATATACCTATAAATAGGTATTTAATTAATATTTTCGTAAAAAATTACTATATTAATATTATTCAAATATATGTATTTATTTTTAATTTGTTAAAAAAATGTGTTTTTATGGTTTATACTTAAATTATTATTATTGTTATAAATTATAATTATATAGTTTATAGCTAGATTGGATTTCCTTGACAATTGAATTTTACTTAGTGGAATATTACTCATATTATACATATTTTACATTCATGATTTTGAATAAAAATAGTTTAATCCCTATATTATCAACTTACATAACTATGAAGTATATTAACAAAATTAATTTAATTAATTTCTAAGCATGTTTTATAATTCTATCATATTCTTAAAGCTGTAATTAAAATTTAACTTATATATAATTTAATCGGATTGTTAATGTTTGGTAAACAAAACACAAACAAATTGGATGAATTAAATAAAAATAATAAATATAATATATAAAATAAATTACATATTTAATATAATATCTAATGGTACATAAAAAAAAACCTTTGAGAAATATTCTAAATATTATGGTTTATGATTGAAGTTTGAAGATGCTCTTCGATAAATAAACCCAACTGAGCGTACTCTCGATGCTCAACAATATCGGCTACATGTGAGGCCGAAATTGGTACATTGGTTATATATGATATGTAAAACAAATACCTATATATTTAAACTAAGAAAAAATTAGGTACTTGACAAAAAAAAAAAAAAGGCAAGCAAGAAAATATAGTCATGATGACGACGAATGACACACGACAGTATAATATATAAAGATTAAAAAAAAAAATTGATTATTCAATAATTATAATCATTGTTTTTTGTATAATATAATATTATTATATGTTCGTATATTACTATATAATATATTGTAGGTGAGTGATATTGTTTGCGTATAATGATATGTCGCATTACATAACCATATTATATTAATTCCTGAAATGGCAACCGAAACGACGGTTCGATGTGTACGGGTATTTAATTCGAACCCCGTCCGAGACCGACCGTGTCATCGTTACAACCCATCTAATACGCGTCAACCACACCTCTGCGGAGTTCCGGTGCTGCAGTCCTCCCGCGCGCAACTCGAGGAGTCGGGTGCGGGAGAAATCGGTAAACGACAATGAACGCGCTGCGTATCTGCCCGAGCGCGGGATCCGCCGAACAATAATATAATATTCCAGCCGAAAGTTTTCGTCTCCGAAAGAATGGCGATGGCCATCGTCGCGATCTGCATAATAATATGCACCCGAACGTGTAACTATTATTGCGATACACAATCATACTTAATGCACACGCTGACGGATGAAAATGACGAACACTGTACGCGAATTTACTACAACAGCACTCTACGGCTCTGTGTAAATAATTTATAATTGGCGTTGACGAAAATCTAAACAGGCGTAGGAGGTGCATAAAATAAACGACCACGGTATACGATATAAAAATCGAGTAGTCAACCGTCCGAAAGTGCGTTGTCCACGATAATCTTTTCGTTCGTGCTTTTACGACATTGAGTAGTACATAGGGGTGGTTATACATTATAATATGCGTATATTGAGTAACCTAACACGCCATTATTATGCGGTATGTATAAATATTACATTTAAACGAGCTCATCAACAATATTTACAGCAACGCCCAATCTTTTAAATGAAAATATATACCAGTAGACAGCGTAGTAATAACTAGAAATCACAAGCAGTTTATAGAAACCGTTCTAATATGACAGATATGATGCGATATGCGAGTATTAGTTTGTGGACATGATGTCGACATCGTTCAAAGTAAAATATTAATAAACGATATATCATATAATATTATAATCAATGAGTTTAGCCTTAAACCATCTACGTATAACGTTGATAGTCATTTATTGGTCATTTGTATAGCCATCATGTACACGAAACACGAACTAATTCGTTTGATTTTAATATAGGTACGTGATCGAACTAAACCGTCTAAATCAAATCAAAATAATCAGTAAGTAATACTACTTGAACGCAATTTGGTTTATCCAACATGTTTAGAATGAATTTAATTGTTTAAACATTAAAACATTCAAGTAACAAATTTAATTAGGAAAAATAACGTCGTTAAATATTAAACCTAAATTTTTTTGATAGGGTGGGTAAAATTATATTTTACTACCTACAACCAAAAAAAAATAAAAAAATGTCTCGCGCGCACTGTAATATTGTATATATTATAAATTTACAGGTGCCAAAAAATATTATTTTTAATAAGAACGAATATTAAATAATAAATACAGTGTAAGATAACCATTCTAGTATAAAAAATAAAAAACAAAAAAATTACATGACAGACAAAATACGTATGCATGGAATTAAGTAGAAAGGTCTGTTTGATGAATATACCACGATTCAACTAAATTAGATCAAAAACTAATTATGAACTAATTTTATAAAAAATAAACTGTGTCAAAGTTAATAATCTCTGCGTTGAGTTTTCATTCTACGTGTGTGTCACGTCTGCTTTATTTCCATATAAAACATTATTGCCTGCTGACACATACTTTTATAATAGTTTAATGTCAGATTACTGATACTGTAATAACGTGTAAGGAATATAAATCTGATAAATTATAGATTGAAGATTGAAGATAACACTAGTTTACAAAGAACATTTTCCGATTTTATCGGTAATTTCACTAAACATCGGTATACTAATGGAAAAAGTACTTCGCGATAATTTTAGTTATGTTTTGGTACCTAGTATTGATTAAACAACATCTCTTAAAATAATAAGCAACTAAGTTCGTTTTAGATTTCTTGATGATTAAAATTAATAGTATTAACATTAGATATAGAAGGACCCAATTATATAGTTGACCTTTTTATTTATTACTGGCATGTTTAATTTCATTTTTTTTTTTTTTTTTTTTTGTTGCTGAATATATAATTGCAATATTTTATGAGTACATTTTAGTTTTCTAAGATCATTTGTTATCAAAGTATAAAGTTAATATACTTGTTTTTAAAAACATTAAAATAATCCAAATTAAAAATTATGACACATTTTAAAACATTCACTTTCCTTTAGATAATCATTTTTTATTTGTTAAACTTTTATAGTATATTAAATAATTTAATACTGTAATATTGTAATATATAAATTGACATAACACAAATGTCATAGAAAATAATAATAATTTGTGTTAAAAGATCAATCGTTGAGTTATAAACAATAAAAAGTAAAATACAACAAAAGAATTTTAAAGAGTTTAGTTCCGGTATAATCCAGTAAGTGACTAAGGTCAAGTACAACGAAGTAAAAGGTCATTAAGTGTCATAAAAAGACACTGAATGCAAATGATATACTTGATCCAAGGTCCGAGGATTTGTCAAAAGTTGGGAGTATAAATAGTACTTTTTATTGCAATAAAAATCAATTACATCTATAAATTATATTGATATGACATTACGTATATTGTATATATTTAAAAATATAAATAAGTTTATTTTACATATAGGTAATTTACAAATAAATATAAATTTAGTTGATTTATAGTATTCTTTGTACTTACCTATAGGTATTTATTAATTTGTATTTGTAATTATTTGTTTTTAAGTTTGATTTTATTTTCGAAATAAATAAATCAATAGGTATATTACTTTTTAATTATATTTAGTTACTAATTAGCTGGTAGGTACCAATTATTTAGGGCGATAGTAAGTTATACCAATTGTATTTTTTTTTTGTATTTTAATTCCACCGTTACCCACTTTATTACCTGTGAAAAAAATATAAATTACACTGGTGTTAACTTTTAATTTGTAAAATAAGCATAAATTATTTTTTTACAAATTTTATTTTTAAATTTTAAATTAAAAACTATATACTTAATCATAATGATACATTTTTTTTTCTAATTTAAAGCTAAATTCAAGAACAAATACGTTACGTTTCATAGACCATAATAATGATAGTAAAAGATTTGAAAGATTGAAATTCTGTTATGTTAAAGGGTATGAAGCTTAATATTCTCAACTATACATAATTACCTATATGGCTATATACTTCTTCTTCTTTTTTGGCTTTTTATAGGCCTTTAAGGCCCATTTCCGCAAGAACATATTGTCTCATATTGGCTATATACGTAGTTGACAAATTTAATATTTATTTATTGTATATATATTCGTATAATTGTGCTTACTAATTTGGATTTGATTATATTATATATTATATATTATATAATATTAGTAAAATTTACATTAATTTACTATCTGTGGTATTTACATTTATTTATTTATATGTGTAGGATAATTGTACGTACATCCAAATATTTGTAATAGTGTTAAATTATTATTTTAATCCTAAAAGTGTCATGGTTGATGTAATAAACTTTATAGACTTAAGTAATAGTTAATATAATAATATAATATTAAATACAAATTATCCATATTTTACGGTTATGCTGATTTTGAGAAATTCCATGTATAATCCGGATATTAAAATTTCCATTACGACAGATAATCGATTTTCGTATCGTAGAAATGAATTTTTGCGAGTAATGCGTTTCTAAAGGTTTAAACACGTAAAACTACGTTAAAATGTTGTAATTACCTGTCATTTTACCCGCTCACCCATAATAGATGCATGAAATCTGTTGTTTAATAAAATTTAACAGAACTTATAATATGATAGGTACCTACCTACATCTTTGTGGCCATATTAATATAATAGTACAAATACGAAAATAATATAATTTTTAAAATTTACAGCTAATTTAGTTTGAATCCCGATAAGTGTTTCACTTTATCTATTCTATAATTATAAACACTTAGATATTTATAAAACTTTAATATTATGCATTAATTACACATATTTTATTTTATACACTTGATAAAAATTATAATATGATAAGTATAGTTGGAATAGAAGTTATATATAAGTTTATATAAAGTATTCAAATTCTAGAGTATTATATAATATAAATTATAATTCATCTGTCGTTTTCCTGATTAATACCAAGTTATAATAATATTCTAATTTGTTATATTATTTAATATTCTATGGTTGTTTGAGTAATAATTTAAACTACCTTTTGTCAATATTTTTCATAGTAAGTAAATGCGAGGTTTTCGGACTTTTGTCGATAACGCTATTTTAAAAAAAAAAAAACAACAAGATGCAAAATCGTTATTTTTTTTTTTACAACTACCGCCTTTATGGACCTGTAAAATGCTTTTCTTTTTCACATTTTATTCCTTTTAGGTTAAAAAAAAAAAAAAATACGAAACTTACAATAAAAAATATATATAAATAAGCGTTTTAGAATCTCTTGAAAACTTATAATTTTTTAGTGTCCAAACAGTTTTTAATATTGTCATTAAAATTATTATTGAACATAATCTTTTAGTGTTTTATTATTTGAATATGTAATATTTTTTAGAAACGTTTATCAAACCAATATAAATAAATTCAATTATATATTATATTAGATAAAATCAAATAGGTACAAAAATATAGTAGTTTAAGACCGATTTACCGAGTTATAATAAATTCTATACAAATTTAACGAGTACCTCTTTACCTACATAATTAAAATATAATTCAATATAAAGTTTGCTGATCTAATTATACTTTTTCTTTAAAATATTAAAATCTGTATTTCAATAGCAGTAGATACAAAATTATATTTTTGTTTTGAATACAAGTTATTATTATTATTACTTTTTTTTTCTAATTCATGCTTTGATTTATTTTATTACATATGATTTTATAATTTAATTGAACTGAATCACATTAGAACTTTACAATATAAGTGTGTTTGATAATAATATATATATTCTAGTGTAAAAACATATCTTTTATGTTATAGGAAATATATTCACCAACCCCATACTATTTTTACCCGACCGTGAAAAAAAAAATATTTTTTTTATAATATACAAACAACAGAGAGAAAAAAGCCTATGCAAAAATCCTTTAAAAAACATGCGTACGTGCAAATATTATATTGTTTGGGTTTTACAACCAAATGGATTTTTATCATCTGACTTCAATTTTTTTTTTTAATTTGAATATTTTTTATAAATATAGCATGATGTATCAACTAATGAAACACTCTCTTAAAGAGAATTGTTGGAAAATATATATTATATATAATACCAAAGTGTAATTGTAATATAATATATACAATATACTTATACAGAGTGATTCACCCAACACACTCGACTCTTTTTTCATCTATAATTTTGTCCAATTTAATTTTTGGAATTTTCATATAGGTATGTTTAAAAATTCTTGTAATTTGTTGTACTATAATGGTGACTTTTGGAAATACAAACTTCTATTTTTTTTTTTAAATAAAAACCAACCATTTTAGTAACTAGATATTTTTTTTTCGAAAATAGTAGTGTATCTAATTCAAAATTCAAAAGAGTAAATTTTCAGTTTTTAAACATTTAATGTTTATCCTAAGTCCTAATTTTTCAAACACATTATCATTGACTTAGATTATCCTCAGTTTAAACATTTTAATAACTGAAAAACTACCTACTCCAACGAATTTTGAATTAGGTACATCGACATTTTTAAAATTCTTATTTACTAAATAATTTAGAGTAAAACAATTTAAACAAGAAAGTTCTTATTTGAAAAACAGAAATTTTTATCGCCATAAGGCACACTAGTTAAATAATATAAAAATCTCAGGAATTTAAAAATTAAAATACAGTCCTTGAGAATATTTAAAAATTTTAAAACTCAGATTTTGAATAAATTAATTATTAAAATAAAAAATGGAGATGAACATGCTTGCAGTGGATCATCCGGTTTACATAATATTGCACACATGGAAAATCTTTAATTTATTGTAATGCGCAGAACCCAGAAGTGTACTGGAATATTGTATAAGATTTGATGACTAATGTTTCCCCGACCATTACACATTTAAGGCTATGTCGTATAATATAAAAATTTACATTATATGATGAAAAAAGGACTATTCAAGAATCGATAAAATATTAAAACTTATAACCCATCAACGAGCGTTTTAAAACAATCATTATTATTCAGTAATTTATTTACATACATTGTATTGAACACTATGAATATGCAAAAATTATTCTACAGCTAACGTTGTTTGTTGACAAAAATCGATCAAACCCGTTTATTGTTCTAGAAAATTTAAAAATGAAAATGTCTGATTGACTAATAATACATTTTAAATGTTTTCAAATATTTTTTAAATTAAATTAAATTGCTGTCTTAAATAAATTAAGCAATTATTTTCGACAATACTGTAAATTATTTGATTTAATTTTTGTTAAAGATTATTTATACAATTTACTTAATGTTTTTGCTAAAAAAAATAATAAATAAATAAAACATTAATGACAGTGAATAATTTAATCGGATAAACATAACAAAACTAATTTGACATTGTTCAACAATAAAATTAATATTTTTATTTTACTTGTATATAGTATCATTCGTTATAATTTATAATGTATTATCTTGATAAGAGCTTTCATACGGTTGATAAATAGCTATTGACAAGTAAAAAGTAGCATTATAATAAAAAGTTGAAATAAAAGTGGCATCATTAATAATATTATACTATTGTATTATAATATGATGTTATACATATTAACGCTAAGACTTATTCGAAATTAATTGGTTACGTTTTGACCCCTTGTTTACTTGAAATGTTCGTAGGACAAATCGTTTTGTTTGCTTGTGCACGCACCAAAAACCGACAGAAAATTAATACTGTGAGTAACTTTATGTACATAACGGGAAAGAGAGAACGAGGAGATCTTTCTTATTATGTACCTGCTGAACAAGACGATACGTACTTACATAAAAACCGTTTGTGGATTACCTCCGGGATATTTATTATTATTATTATCATTGTTGACTAAGAAAAGACGAAAAAATAAACACCGCCGTGGTCGGGGAAAAGTTGTTGTCATCAGCTTAAATATTGATCAATATAATAACGTCGGATAGTTTGACAATTTTCGAATAATCTTTATGGTTAGTTATAATATCTTAATGGATAAATCTAACTTACTAATACTTTTCTAATAAATACTCCCTTTTTAAATTATATCAAATAATTCATTTAAACTACAATGTATAGAGTTGTACAAAAATATAAATTGTATAACTAATACTCAATTAGGAGGTATTCATTAGACATTATTCTTTACCCTGTGTTATCGTATGTGTTTATCCTATTCTTAGCCAAGTACACAGATTATTTTCTTTTAGTTAAAAATTCACAAACAAAAATAATAAATATATTATAATAATAAATAAATTTAGTATAAAGTATGTAGTGATGATATTGGAGATGGGTACACTGGCAATCTCTTAAATTGAAGAAATTATAAATCAATGAGATCAGCATGATTTCTAATACTATTCATAGTGAGGATCAAATTACCTTAAAATATGTTATATTTTCCAACGTAATTTTACTGTTTTTCAGAATTATTGTTGAAAGATCTCCTGGGAAATTCCTAAGATACCGTAATAAAAGTAAAATTTATGATCTATTTCCCATTTGTACACAATCTGAATGAAACTTTTTAAGCTATTTTAATGATCCAAAAATTGTTTTTACCTACTTAATCCTACTATTCGAAAACCAACAGTTCCCTTCTTCCGTATAGAAAATCTATTAATAGGCTGTAGCAGTGCATATGTGTTAAAACAACACCTTAAGGCTTAAATAATCCATTTAAATAGGAATACGAAGGTAAAATAATATGCAGTAAATACATACAACACTATAAAGCAAGTTTATGTTTTTTGAATAAATTAGTTCGTTATATTCAAATTACATTGTAGTTTAATATCATACTTCCTAAAAAATTTAATTTTATAATACAGCATTAAATATATTCATGTACGGATATATATAATAAATAATTAAAATTATTTTAAATCAATTTCAGTCTCCTTCGTTTTTATCATAATTATAATTTTTAATTAAACAATTTTAATTACAGTTCTTATTAATATTATTAGTATTTAAAAGTTTTTTTTTGTTCAAGATAATAATATTTTAAATATATTTTATTAGTTGAAGACCAGATTATTAAAAATACCTTCTAAATATTAGGTTTTCTAAATAGAATTGCATTTTAAAACTCTTTTGAAAATATTTATATTAAGATATTTTTTTACATCCCGTTCATAATGTAGGTAAAGACCTCCAGAAATGCTTTTTCATAACATTTTTTACCGTTATTTTACAACATGTGATATGCAATATGCATCTTTATAATACCAATAGATTATTCATAGCTTTTTACACAATATTTTTTTTTAAATTTCGAAATCCTTATTTGAAGGCTTGTTTTAAATTCTCGTTCTAAAGCAATATTGTTTTCAGATTTTATACAGTCAACTTTTAACATTTATTAATCCTCGGTAATTTTAAGATTCCTAGTAGAGCAAGAGAGGTATTTGTGTAAAACGAATCATAAAAATAATACATGCACTTTTCTTTGGTAAACATATTTTGGACCATAAAAAAGCTTAAAAGTTTTATACAACACCTTTCTAGATTAGAAACTGAACACGAATGGTACTTTAAAAAGGCAATTTGTTGAATTTCATAGTATTATATAGTACGTACTATAGTTAGTGGCCAAAAATCCGTTGGAAAATTTAATTAAAAACTGTTGTTTTAGTATAATTATGACAATATTTAGTTAATTTAAGCTATGATGAAAATCATTTTTTTTATTATTTAAAATATGAATAGACTTTTATTTAAAAGCTAGTATCAGTATTAATTTTAAAATTAAATTTTAATAATATAGTCTTTCTAATATTTTATGAAAATAAATATTAAAATGAAATATAATATGGAACTTTGTATAAATTATAGATGTTTAAACGATTGATTGAATTTTAGTTTTTAATACCATCAAGTTCACGAAAAGCTCATAAAGACTTAATGTCATGTATTTAAAAAAATGTTTGTTATTTATTCAGTTATCTTATCGTTTATCAAACAATTCAACAAAGAAATTAATTATTAATAATATTTTATTTTAATGGGAGTATAGTTAGGTATAGATTCGCAACTACATTATTACTAAGAAAAGAAGTTGACTATTGTGTCCCCTACCCCATCTTTACACAGAATTTGTAACCAAAGATATCTAGTTACTTACTTTCTTGTTGTCCCTGAATTTTAGCCAACCATCTAAAATTGTTTGGTCCGGTGAACTTGGTATTTCAGTTAATAATTCCAATGTTTCTTCTCCTTCAGACTCGGTTGCGGAAGAATGATCACCACAATATGACCGAGCTGGAGAACCGTATACCCTGTCTGATATTTTCAAGCTCCTGGCTGGTGACCCATAACTCCGGGCTGGTGAATTATAGCTACTGTCAGTCATTTTGAGAAAAAAAAATGTAATCAAAATATAGAAAAAAACACTCAAATATCCACACACGCGCGCGCGCACGCACACACGGGCGTTAGCGACCGCACGGTTAATACTCTCTACGAAATTTGCAAACCCTATACACTTAATAATATATGAGACGAAATCAAAAAAAAATTATCTAATTTACGAATCGCACAAAACGATACACAAACGCCAACAAAACTACAACGATGTCGAAACGAAAAACACGAACTTTCGCCGGTCACCCGATCGTGATACGGACGTACGCGACTGTCGGTGACGCGCACGGAAATGCCGTGGTCTAGTCGATCCCTTTTCAGTCCGAAACATCATAACCTCCAACACGGAGCGCATGGCGATGGGCGCTCCTCGCGGTCACCGACGATATGGTGGCGCGACAGTATTATGTATGGCAAAAAAAAAAACAAAAAACAAAAAACTCCTTACATATACATATTGGAACGCGATAGGGCTGAGAGACTCTCACTGAATTATTACCACGGCCTAATCCATTAATTAATAGCTGCCATAAGAGGGAAAATTGGGTTATTTATCAAAACGCACTCGGTCCCTGTGGTGTTGATAATACTACTGTTCAGGACCCGGGAGACATAAGGTATATTTTTCCCCTTATTTTTCACAAACTATGACCGCTTAAAATCCGATCAATCCCCCGGTTGACAGCGCAAAAATTTGGCGCACGATTTAACTAGACATTTTTGGGCTACGACTACGACATTATTATTATACCCGTCCCGCCGTTATATATTGACAATCCGCGTTACATGGCTACATAATATGGTTCGCCTTTAATTTAAGTACAATTTAATTTAATTGTCATTAATACAATACCATATACTATATTGTATTCGGTTCTGTCGGGCAATTAGTGATCTTCTATGACATTTCGATAATACTATAATAATCATGCATAATACAATATATATGGTATCAGACCTATACGTGCGCAGTTATTATAAACTAACGAAAAGCCATAATCATATAGTTTAGTATTATATATTTTAGAAAATGAACGGACTTTTTATTATTATTGATATTTTCCGTAGTAGTTTATAATTTTATACTGTTTCACCAAATTTGTATCTAACATATTTTGAATTAATCCTTCAAACAGAACGAAACATAAATATACAGAAATTCCTGTGTAATACGATCTCACAAATATATACTCATTTTGAAAATATTCTATTCAAAAAGATTAAGTATATTTACAAAGTTTTTAAAAGCACTTTCTTTGATACTTTTATTTTCAAGTATAAAAATATTAAGTCAAAAAGAGAAATTTGAACTAGGAAATAATTTGCATTTTACTTGATATATACTTCTTATTCAAAAGTGTCTTATTATTATCAATTGTTTGTATGCTATAAAAATTAAAATACATTACACATATATTATAATATATAAATATAAAATTATGATACTTTCTTTTAGATTATATAATATTGTTACTTACATAAAACATAAAATTATGAACTGATCAGCAAATAAGTAAAACAAATTTTTAATTCATTTAGTTAATTCATTTTTAGCATTCTTTTATAACAATTATAGTTGTAATATAAAATGTATATTACAATAAATACAATATGAATTATAACTATAATAAGTGTTGCAGTTATTGAATTAATAAGAAATAGATAAAAAAAAACGTAATTATCATTTAGTTATATAAAAAAAATTGCACATATTAGAAAATTTACTTACAGGTAGTAAGTAAGAATATCAAAATAAACTACACCGAAAATTATTCTCGATCATTAATAGCTTAACTTTATAGTATATAAATTCATATGATTCAAAAACTGAATTATTATTAATTATTATAATTATATTTAAAATAAAAATTTTAAATGCAATTTAAAACCTACATAACTCTAATGATAAAACTTTTGAATAAAAATGAATATATATATTTTAAAAATAAACTTAGACTAATCAGCTTTTTATCACTACAAAATATAACAATAAACAATTATATGTATATTGGTTAATTAACTGCACTCATAAAATACATTCAACTAAAACTTATTTTAGGTAAAATAAAGTGAAAATTAATTATATACGATTTATAAATAATATTATTATATTTTATTCATACAGAATTACTACCTTTAAAAAATATTCTTTTTCTTATTATTTTATCCCGTTATATTTATACTATTATGAACGTTGGATACGTGAGGAAATCATATTTTGCTTATTAAAAATAAAAATAAAATTTTACACTAGAGATTTAATCCTACAACATTTTCAGAAACGTTCTCGAAATGTAACGTGACTTTTTAGAAATATACTACCTATTTCAACCAGATAACCTTATGTAGGTATCAATAGAGTAATAAAATAGTATCTATTAACTATTAAATGTTATAATGTACGTCTTCCATACTACTTTTTATATTATTATAGCAGTAATTACAACAAAAATATACGCTTAAAATTGTTACGTATTATGCTCAATGCTCATCCCTATGTTTATTGCCTATAATACGAATACGTGTATAATATATTATAAAGTAATAATATGTGAAAAGTAATTCTTTTGAACAAAGTGAAAATATGAGTTTAAAATCTAGTTGGTTTGTGATATACTGATACCCAAATATAAATAATTAACTGTTTTTAAAAACCTCATAATATTTTATTTGTCAAATTTATATAAATAACAATATATCTACTAACAACCATATTTTTAATAATTAAATTGTTCATTAATATGAATAATAACACATAAATAAATGACTATTAATACAATTAAGTTATTCATAAATCATTACCAAGACGCAAGTATATATAAGATATAAATATATATATATTATATACTAAATAGGTACATATTAATTTTAAGTACCTATTGCTTTAATATATGATTTCAAATTTTACTATGCATACATTTAATTAGTAAAATGAATAATAATTAACAACACACTTACTCTACAAACGTTTGCCATAAAATGTTTACTGTGCAAAAAAAAATTGTACATCCGTTATCTTGTATTATTTTCAGAAATATATGATTGCCAGACGTCTTGCTCTAGAATTGTGATTTATGATATTTCTTATACACTTTAGGCTTGCCCATATCCTGTATGAAACGTATAAATTAGTTCCCCGAGGTTGGTAGGCGGCAACAACGGCCATCATTTGAAGCGTTAATGTACCATGATGAACTGTGAGAGTTATGACGAAGATACAAAGAACAAAAAAATAATACTTGCATACAAAGTTCGACGAGTTATAATTAAATAAAATACATTATACTAAATATATTATGTTTTGTGAGTGCGAAAATCAATTGTGCGATACATTTTATTGTTTAATAATAAAATAATAGTCTATTGTAAACTTCATTTATTTCAATTTATTGTTATTTCAAAACTTTAAAAAAATTCAAGTGACATGTTATGTATGATACAGGTATCTATAAATTTATAATTTTTTTGTTAGTACTATAATTTTAATATTTAACTTATTTAATAACCTAATTAATTTATTTTTAAAATTTTAATTGAATTATAAAATTATAGTATTTTTAAAACGAAAGTATATATAGTATATACGTAATTCATTAATATTGATTTTTTTTTAAATTGATTGTATTAAGTTTAATCATTTTTAAATCTGAAATACTTGAATTCGAAATTTAAAATTTAGATACTATAGGTACTACGAGTATACTATAAAATTATGTTAAAAAAAAAATTAATTTCATTCTCCTATACGAACTATAGGTAGGTACACCATTTCTTAGAATAAAATTTAAAGTACGATAAATAAACATATTTTAGTTATTAAATTTTTAGGTTCCTATTGAATTAGTCATGAATAATTGAAAGGATTAATATGATCAATCAATAAACAAAGTCATTAAATAATTTAAAGTCATAAATATACAAATTAAACATTTTACAAACCCCATGATGGCTTCACAATTTACAATAGAAATTAATTTAATACAGCTTGAATTTGAAAGTGTTCATCTTGTTATTATCCTTTTATTCAATAGTTTAAAATAAAAAAAAAGGTTGTTTAAACTAATTAGTCTGCCTTAATTATTAATCTATTTTTAATGATATAATTCTTTAAGTTTATTAATAAAAATAAAGTATTTGAAATTTTAATGCATACAACAATAAAATATGTTGTTTACCAACTCTTAATTTATTTTATACAATAATTAATATTATCTATCTATATCTACTTAATTTGAATAAATTTTTTTACCTATATTTGTATAATAAAACAATTATACTTGTTACTAATTTGCTTAAACTCATACTTGTTTAAATGTTTGTGTGTAACACCATGACATTTTAATCAAATAACCTCATTTTAGAGTTTGTAAATTATTCTAGTATAAGTTAATCATAACATGTTCATAAAATTAAAAGACCAAAGAGTAAGAGAGAGTATGCGTTCTCTTAGCAAAACTTTCAAAAGACAAGTGCGGCATTTTCCAACGGGTGTATACCGTAAAGCACGCCTATTAATGACTATCCCAAGGATCATAATTCATCGGATATTCTACCGCCTACCGTCATTCCTTTGCGTTCCGTTTCATAATTAAAGGCTGACAACGACCTTTGATTATCATTCACCCTTTAGCCAACGGCAGTATTATGCAAATCTTAAGAATAAAATGATCAGGGGAAAGTTTCTTCTTCGTTAAGCAATCAAAATGGGAATCGTTTACGCCATCTTATAAGTCTTTGTCCACCGATGCACTCTGAAGTAAAAACGCTTATACACGTCCGTTGTTTAGTACGTATATAATATGACCGTAAAGAACGCCTATAGGGAAAACTAAAAAAAAACTGAATGTTGCTTAAACATCGCAAGGCATGTCTGGCAGTCGTCTGTCGTCCAAAACCCACAACAAAAGAACCCCGCGATTTGTTCTTGTTCGACCACAGTCTACAGGGACCCTCTCGGGATAGATATTACAGTGAAATCGTGTCATCTTGACATGCTTTCTACTCAGGATAACTTTCACGTGTCCGTCAAAATTTAAATTAAAATCGAATTTTCCACCCCACGTCAAAATGTGACTGTGCGTGCATTTTCAATCTCTCTCTCACTCTAAGTCTCTCTTATTTCAAGTCTCTCCATCCGGTTATCTCTCCCACAATCGTAAACAAAAGAGGGTTGGATACAACCTCTTTGGCGCCCCTCTGGTTCTCGATTTATTGCTTACTGGTTATAAGCAGGGAAAACCATATTTAATAAAAAATGGATACAATATAAATTTCTGCGAATATTATAGAAAATATATCGTTCACAGATATATTATATATATTTATATGTTATATTATGTATATGTACAAAATCTGAAAAATATACGAAAATAAACATATCATACCTATCATATTATTAACTTGTAGTTGTATAATATTATATAGTGCATTATCAATAAATTAACTATGTTGGTGCTAGGTAATAAATATATTTAAAAATATTGTTCTAGTTTTAAAACTTATAAAATAAAATGTATTTTAAAACATTACTTTTATAACTGGTCCTATGTTTACTTATGCTTTTTTGCGAGTTGGTGCATTACACTATACTAACAATATATAATTGTATATTTTTATTTCTATTGTAATAATTTTTAAATCATTTTTATGTATAATTATTCAATTAGGTATTTAAATTAGACAAATCATTAGGTACGATTACTAATTTACAACTAATTCAAACGAGAACTTTTTTTTTATAGGAATAAGTTTATTTAGGTACTTATAAGATTAAAATTAATTGTTTCATTTAAATATTTAATTCAATCTATTACATTACAAACGACTTTGTGATAATTGTACTTACAACAAAGCTAAATGTAGTTTAACATTCTCTCGACAAATTAAACAAGCAAGGATTCTATTTCAAATCTCTAATTTGATAATAAAATGATCATTCAAAGGAAAGTTCAATAAATAAAACAATACAAATCAAATTAAAACTGTTATGATTAAAGGCCAAAGTTTTATTTATTTGATGTTGATAGTTGTTATAATTATAATAATAATAAAGCACTATCTAACCGTAATACATTCATTGTTTGTTTTTAGGTAGATGGACTGTGTCAACATAATATGCGAATATGCAACATTGTCACTTCCTCTCTCAGTAAGTAACTATTGCACATATCTAAATTATTTTTAGTCTAATTATTAATGAACAAAAAATATCAAATATTTATAACATCATGGTATTATGTTGAAGAATTTTTTTAATATTTGGTACAGAACTAAATCATATTGAAACAGTACTATACTATAGATGTTAACGTTTAACTAAATACCCCAAAATAAAATAGAAACTATAAATATTCAAAAGATGCTTAATTACATAATATAGGATAAAGTGAATACTTTCAAGTTGTATAACACTTCATTAACAAAAATATTATCACAGTTACAAATAGAAATGATGAATGCTATATACATTTTTTTTTCGTTAAAAATAAAAATAATTTAGGTTACTGATAATTTTTATAAAAATTAATTAGGTAAAATGCAATATTTTTTGTAAGATGAAATATAAAAATATTATATTACATATTTTAAATATTAAAACACCTTATAATAATTTTTGTCTTTAGTTATAATTTCTTTTAGAAAAATATAATGCAATTAATAAAATATTTTAACTATAAGTAGGTACTAGGTATACATACACAAATTATTAATTTTTATTTAAACTATTAGGTATTATATCAACATATTATTATGTAATAATTTCATATGAAAAATAGCGTTCGTTCGTCCACGAACGATTATATTTTTACCACGCCGGACAAAAATATATATTTTATGAATGATTAATGATGAAAATAAACATAAATATCGCTTTTCTTAACGACCTTTCAATTGTAATGAATATAAAATGCAACCAAACCTCACACCCTAAGCAATCAACTATAATAAACCATACTACCCCCACATTTTTTTTTCATTTGGCATTACTATGATGACAAACACTCTGTCACCACATCATCTTATTGATCTTAAAATACATGTGTATTTGTGTGTGTGTAGTGTATGTATATTGTATATAGGTATATATAGTACACCAGAAAGGGTAACATTTTTGTAACCCGCTGCGTGATATATGTGTGGGAAATAAAAATAAACGGATTTCCATGATATATTCATTCTATGATACTATAATTATATTTCATAATTTTCGTCATTCATTATAGGTTATTTACATTTTCTTACTATTTAATGCACATATCCAAACATCAATGTTGTACTTTAGATTTTTATTACCGACTTTAACTGTTAAGTACGAAATATAATAATTCGTTGTAACTATAAATAATATACCTATACCTACCTATAATAGGCTACGATTTTCAGTGACACAGATTAGCATATATTTTATTAGCAGACTTCTGCAATTGTAAAACTATCAAGGCAGCGTTTTGTGTATAAAACTGTATCTCCAACAGTTTAGCAAGTAACACTGTCATTCGTAAAACTATCCCGTTAAACTTTTTATATTTATCTAGTAAAAAATTATGACCACATTTCAAATATAGCGATAGAGAAGAGTAGGAACTAGGTGGTTAAATAATTTATATATTATTCTCATTAAATATGAGCAATTAATACAACATATAAATATATATACATATTATAATATGTTTAACGTAAACGAATCGAACAAAACACCTTGCTTGAACCTTATTTTGAAATTTGAAGGAAATTTGTATGAGTTCAATCAGTTTGATTCGTGGTAACTAATAAAAAAATTCAATTTATGATTACCTATAGACTCTTATTTTCTGCATAAAATGGAAATTACGTTTAATATGTATAATTATGTATGATGTCAACTGTTGTTTATTTTTGTATTACTGAATATTGTGTAATTAAGTACCTTGGTACTTGTGTAGATTAATATAATATTTAACTCATATGAAACGTCATTATCTAATAAATTAATATTTTGCAAATTTACATTAAATAAAAAGTAATTATTATCAAATCACTGCACTAAATTATATAGATACATAATAATATGTTTATTTATAATAACTTTCTTAAATATATAAACTCTATTATAATAAATCAATTTTAGACTCCTTGCCGTGATAAGGTTTTTTTACAGCTATTTTCGTTTTTCTTTTTTTTTTTAATTTATTAGTTATTTTTTTAATACGAATTTATTTAAAGTTGTCGATAATCCTCTTTAATTTAATAACAAAATAGATTAATTCTATACAAAATATTCGAAAATCATTAAATCTCAAATAATTTATGATGGGAAAGGATTTTTAGGCAAAACTCTTTGGTAATGTGATGTACTTGCAATGAAGAAGAGCGCTGGTGGCAAAATTTACCCTTAATTTTGCATTGATAATTCTGTAGAAAGTTATTTTTATCCAATTTCCTTTCAATCGTTTCCAATTTAATATCAACTAAATTATTTTACAGTTTTGGGTGTAACTTTACTATTATAAAATATTTAATGTGCTATTCTAAAAATAATGTTACATTTTGACAAAATAATTTCCTATTTACACTCAGAATTAAAAATTTGATTTGAATAACTTTGAAATTTAAATTTAATCCAATACAGAATTCAACTATACCTACCTACATTTTTATTAAAAGAGCAAACACTATAAGACCGGAAGACATTTATTTTTGTTTGATATCGTTTCAAATTCAATAGGTGATAATCGGCTCATCACAATTAAAGATTAATTATTTCAACTCTCCTACTAAATATATCAAAACTTTTTTTCAGTTTTTAGAATAGAACAATAGTAATTAAACATTAATTAATTAGTTAAATTAAATAATTCAAAAATACTTAACAATATACAATCAATTCAGCTTAAATAAAACTGTTTATAATGTTAATTATAAACAACATTAAAAACGTTCATGATAACACAATGATTGATTAACTATTAACTAAACATATTACATATTGATTTATGAATGTAAGTAAAATGATTTAATTATTATTAAATTTACAAATCACAATAACAAAGTATATTTTTTAGGTCTTATTTTGCATTATTGATTTTATATATGAACGATTTATATTTAGAAATTAAAATATGCAATGCAAAATTTATTTTAACTTATATGAATTTAAAAATTCTAAACAATGTTTGATATATTTATTTTAAAAAAAAATTATGATATTATTTAGATAATTAATAATTAAAAAATGCAATTAGTGCACTAAAATGCATTTAACTAAACTAAAAGATAAAAAAATTAAGGATATTATTTTATAATTTTATATATTATTAATTTAAGTATTTAAGATGTTAGATGATTTAACTTCACTTAAGTTAAAAGTTTTTTTTTCAACAAAATGTCATAAATATTATATGCAATTTAAAAAAAAATAGTAAGCCTTTAATAGTTATAGTTATTTGAATATATTTGAATTTAAATCCAACAATAAATAATTGTTACTTATGAAAAATAATTCTGAATAAAAATTCTTTATTTATAATTATAATGATATTAAATATTATAATATTATTCCTATTATTAGATATTAGTCATTTCAACTAAAATAACTTTTCAATTTTTTTAATATATATTATTATACTACATAATATTTATATTATAATCAACAATCATTAATCACTTGCTAAATTGTATTCAAATTTAAATTTTTTAGATAGATACCTACATAAAAAATAAAAATTCATACTATTTAAAACTATAAATAAATCATTAGGTATAAAAAAAAATCTATACTGCGCAAAGAAATACCATATGTGGTGGTGTATAAAATACGATATTTTTATTTTTATTTTCGTATAAATTTAGTTGGTAAATGTATATTTTATATATTAACGGTAATATTTTTGTCATTCCTCCCCTACAGACTGCCTTACTATCTAAAAACCGAATCCAAGAAAAAAAGAATAAAGGGACTTTTAAAGACAGTTCAATACTTGGGGAAATAGAAATACTAACAAAAACATTTTTGGAAGGTAACTTTTAAACTTTTTTTAAAAAAGTGGTTGTCTTGATACAAATAAATCTAATATAGACTCAATGTTTTATTTGAAGTTATGAAGGAATATACTAATTTCATAAAGTATATAAACATGAAATATACAAATAGAAAAAATAAAACGAAAAACATTAAAACAAAAATAAATATTATATCACATTAAATCAAATTTGTAAAATTCCTACTCACTAATAAAACTAAGACATACAAATATTGATTTAAAAATAGCTGTATTACAATATTATTTAATATAAATATAAATTTAAAATTTAAACGTTAATTTTAGTCAAAAATGCCAAATTAGTTTTCGACAAAATCATTTCGACTATTTCTTTGAACAAAATATTTTCACTGATTTTAATTTTAAAGCATTTGAAATTGAACTTTTTATTTTTTTTTTTTTATGTTGATAACATTTTTGATTTTGATTCAAAAACGTAATCCAAGATTCTTCATAAATTAACAGTTTTACGAAATTATAAATTATTTAAAACATGTTATTCTCTGTGATTGGATACTTTTCGTTATTGTTTAAAATGTTTAAATGTTTAATTATATTTTATATTTTTAATATTATATTGAAGTTCACCAATTAATTTTAAACCATTTATCTCATTCACGCCGTTATTTTATTGGTCGGAATTGTATTAAAAATTAGTAAAAATAATAAATTATATAGGAAAATAGCAGATACATATATTATTAAAAAAATAAGATGTATTTGCAAAATTATTTAAACTTATCATATTACTGACAACAATTAAAATATATAATATAACATTTTTAGTTATAAATGGGTTGATAGACGTTTCAATCAAAATCGTTTTTCGTAAATATAATTTATAATTAAATTCAAATTGGACATATTATTATACAACAACGGAGTGATTTCGATACTTCTATACATAACACATCAACTTCTCATATTATTACTATGCTTAATGATATTTAAAAATAATAAATGTTTCTTACTGTTAATGTTTCTTAAATGTTACTTCAATTACACATAATTAGCTAAATGTGTTGATATATCTCGTACAAACATATTATAGCTCTTATTTAAACTAACGCTTTACTATACATCTTTTTAAATATTTATATACATTTTAATATTTTATAATGCAAAAGAAGAAGCAGTCCCTCAACGTAGTTTATTTATACATTCTATATCATTTTCATGGTTGGTTTATTTAAGCAAACAGCATGAGACCATTAGGGAAAAAAGCTTTTTTTCTGAAAGTTAAGCGTTAATGTGAGGGCCCGGAGGCTATTCTGAGGCGCAGAATTTAATATTCATGAACTCAATAAAACATATACCTATATAGGTATACAGGTATAAATGGTGATTTAAAAAAAATTAATACCTATTCAATGGTAAATGAAGCACAATTTATATCATCGAGATATAATTAAAGAGTTTTAAAAAAGGTTTTATGGTAATGAGGTAATAGAATTAAAAAATTAAAAACCCTCGTCATTGTTCACATTTTTATTGCATTCAAAAACCAAGTACGATAGTCTAAGACCTTATAGCTCCTAACATTCATATATTACATTGTTGTTGGCGACAACACTGTAAACATCCATTGGGGGAGGATTGTTCTCCGTTTTATTGCTTCCTCTAAGATTTATGATGCTATAGATCCGATTTCGGAAACCGCTAACGCGGTGGTTCACATCCGCTGTAGACTGCAGAAAATTAGAAAAAAAGCAATGACCGGATAAATACCTATTTTGTATGTAATAAAACGAGATTCGAATAAGACGTTTTTATTTATTTTATATGCAAATTATTGTCCTAAATAATATTTAATTATTTGATTATCAGTGAATTTTTTTTGTAAAATTACCAATATATTTTTCTTTATTTACTAAGTACTAAATATATTAATAAATAACCTATTAAAAATGTATTTATATAGGTACATTTTTTTAAGTCATATAAATATTATACAAAGTAGGTATCTACGCATTGTTAAAATAGGTACCTAGTATTCATTTGTTTTCGGAAAATATTGAGTTACCTACCATGTCGTAAAATTAAAATACAAAATATTACAATTTGGTATTTATAGATTCTACTCAATAGATGATATAAATTATAGATATTTAAAACGATTGAACATGTCATATTTAAAACTATATTGGTCATTGTCCATTGTAGAAATATTAATTAAATACAAATTTAGAAAACAACATGTCAACCAACACGCAGTAGTTAATTAAAATGGATTTAAGATAAAAGAAATATTTTGTAAACGTTTATAACACAACATTTTAAGTATATGTTGGTTTTAAAATAATGATAAAAATGTAAAATATGTATATTATAGCTTTATACTATACATAGTAAAAAGTATATACCTATTATACCTATAAGCAATACACGCTATCAAATACAATTTTTTTACTAGCCTAACACACAACAATTAGTTTTAAAGAAATTGTTTTGTTCTTTGAAAATATCATTACTTTTTATAATGTATTGATTATAAAATAAGATTTCATCAAAATATTAAATACCTATCTTTTAATTTAAATATCTATCTCAAATGAAACAAATTTGAGAAAAAAAAATAAGAGTAGGGTCGAGTACAATATATAATATAGTTATTAGTCAGCTTCAGGCCTAACCTAATATAATATGCAAAAATCATATATTTAATAAATAATAATAATAATAATAATAATAATGTCGAGGACTTACATGTTAGGACATTGTTTTCAAAGCTGTATAGTGTACAATAGAGAGCCTATATAAGAATACATAATATATATATAGGCTCTCTAGTGTGTAGTAGGTAGGTACCCTGCACATATTATATCTGTATATCAGTATCTCATCTAAATGGTAACTAAGAAAAAAATAAAGACTTGTTCCATTCACCCCTTTGTGCATTAGTTAAAATAATTATATTATTTAAATATTAAGTTTAAATGTGATGTAACATTAGTTTTCATTTAAATATATTATTTTATTTTACATTATATTGGCAACTATGGAATAAAATGATTATATTGCGAAATAGTTATCTCAAACCTAAATTATTGTAGTGGGTAAGTTCTTATAATATACTAAGAAAGTATTAGTTGCGTACCTATCTATTTAATTATTTCAAATTTATTTATAATATATTGAACCTAACCCAGTGCGAGTACCGTTTTAGTACACTTGCCGTCTACCCACATTGGTGGCAGCAGTTAGGTATTTATTTGTAGCCGCGTTTACTTTTATTTTTCATATACGAAAACATTATTGCATGAATGCAAGAAAATAAACGTATAGAACTAGATATTGGTAGATACCTTTAAATAACTTTTTTTGTCATAAATATTTTTGATTTCTAATTCAAACTATCATAGTCTATACTCTATATTTCTATGCGTTATGGAGCCTAAAATTAATTAATCTTCGTATTATAAATAAAATAAATGTATAAATAAATAAATTATTAAATATTATCATATTATAATTTATTATATAAATAAAATTATAAATGTTTTTTAAACTTCGTATTCATACTTCTTTCCTAAAAATAAAATACTATTTAAATAGGTATTATTAAATTTATTGTTTATTTTTAATTTTAAATATTTAATAGAATTATTGAGACAATGTTTCACATTCGAAATCAACAGTGTCCCACACTCCCACAGCATATTATTTTAGGCCATGCGTATGTATAAGAATTGTATTAAATATTTAAATGATTTATTTTTTGATGGGCATTCTATAAGTAAAACGGTACCTATATATACTCTATAGGGCCATATAGCCATATTGGTATCTTAATATTTTAATGTACACTTTGTCACTTTATAGACGTCATCTCAAACTTATAAAATGATTTATTAAACTTTAAAAACTAATATATATATATTACATATTATAATTTTTTTCACGTTTGACAGTTAAGTACCTACACGTTATATGTGTTACTATATAGGTAACTAATTTAGAAGTAGTTATTCAGATCGAGAATAATTCTATTTAGACTGTTAAATACGAACAAATATTTATACAATTGATTAATTTGCTTCTTTGTTTTAATTATTTAAACATAAAGTGTTAGGTATATAGTAACAATACGTTTTGTTTTCATAAAGATACGAGTAAGTACTTGTATTTTATATAATTTGTTTTTATTATTATATTTAAACTTGTTATAACTCATAATATATTATTAACATTTAGTTCAAATATTTTAAAACCTACATACATTTTATTTTAAGTACCTAAATGTTTTTATACCAAAAAATATTTATTATATATTGGGTTTAAGCAAATATTTATTGACAAACGTCAAATACGAAAATTATATTTAAATACATTGTAATCTTAATTTCAGTCATTTTAACTATATAAATAATAGGTACATTTTACATAACTATACCTACTATAAATTATAAATTGATATCACCATAACAAAAAAATAAATAAATATATATATATATGAATAAGAACAAAGTTATGGTATGAACACTAAGCTTTATAATAAGCAGCTAGTATTCTATTATTATAGGTACTTAATATTATTAATATTATTATTATTATTTATTATATTTATAATATTATTATTAGTTTACTTTATTAAATAATTTGAAAGTCAAAAAAAATATTAAAGTAAAAATAAAAAATAAGGAATACAACTTTAGAATTTTGAAAGTCGGGTTGATTTTCATAAAATATACCTAGCAGTAAACTAATAGTCTAAACTATTATAAAAAAGATTTTCATTTGAATTCTTAAAATTGAAAATGTTTGGCTTTTAAAGTAGGTACCTTAAATTACTTTTCAATAATCTTAAATTTTGTATTTACAAATTCAAAATAAACAATTTATAAATATATTTACGAGAATGAGAATCAACTTCTCTTCTCAGCCTCTCAGATCTATTGCATTATCTTTTTCCAGTTTATCGTAAGAACTAAAATGGAACCTATAGGTAGTTATACCTATATAATGTGGACTGTCGTGAATAAACCTTAAATAATAATTGTGTAAAATTAAGTTTAGACAACTAAATAATAATAACTATTTGATAGGTACTATATAACTGTCTGGGTATAGTTGTTTGCAAATTGTGGGGCCGTTTCTTTGTCTTATAGTTTTTTCGATCATAAAATGGTATAAAATATACCTACATACCTTTACCTACTAAAAATAATAATAATTTAATGTGTTTATAAATTCTCGTAAATATACCTATCTCCTTATAGATACCTAATAAAAACAATTTTATTTATTTATTTTATTTTAATTCTTACACCAGGGAAATATATTATATAATTATATTATAACGTCGTTAAATAAATAACAATAATAATGATTATTAAACAACATTTGGGCATGGCATTATGTCATATTGTCATATGTGGATCTTCGCATCTTACAGCCAATCAGCGCACTGAAGACTTACTTTAATACTACTTTTCTATTGGTTGTTATTATATATTATTATTGGATGTGTTTTAATCTATCTCAACTACTTGAGTCTCAATATTTTATTATTTGTTGTACGCCAGTCGTAGTTAGCATGACAAAATAAATAATTAATAATTTATTTTGTCATGGTAGTTAGAACGCAGACACGCAGTGATCTATATTCTATATTTCAAAACCCGCAAGACCGTTAAAACACCGAGCCATTGTCACAATATAGGTTTTCTCATATATTCTCATATAGGTACTCCGAAAATAGGTAGGTACTAATTGATTCGTCGTCGATTCTAGTGCAGATTCTACATACACATTCAAAGGTTGGTCGTGGGCGATTGCTTAATTATAGGTACGCTTTTAACTGCAATTATTTTAATATATTATAATAATATATACCTAATAGGTACATAAAGGTACCTAGGTACAAAAGGTATAGGTACGTCAAAATTCAAATTTTCAGGAGAGACACAATATTTACCTATTTTTTGTAATTTTTTGACGATACGTCGAACGGTCGAACAGTGCGTATTTATATGCTTAACTAGAAATCAGTACTTGCTTTTACAGTTTTATAGTTTAGATTAACAATAATAGGTATTTGAATTTGGATTAGAAAATAAATAAGTTTGAATTCGGAATTTTTTTAATTGTTAAATGTTAGGTCGGTATTGTAGTTACGGCAAGATGTGTGTAAATTTTACTTTTCTACGTTGGTAGTTGTCAATTTGAAAATTTTAGATTTTTTTTTTCTCTCTTTTGGAGAACCAAAATATCATGGCCGATGGCCCCATACAATTTTTTTTAAATTTATTTATTTAAGTAATGAACTAATAAGCTGGGCGTTTTGGGTGTGTAAGTCCTTGCCACAAAAACTAGACTGTGTGCCACGACCGTCACGAAGGTTTTTGTCCGTTTCTTTTACATTATTATCTATAGTTAATTACGCTTTTTGAGTAGGTCTATAAAATTCGTTTATTTAAATATGTACATAACCTAATAATATACACACGGCAGAAATTATTGGTTTAGTTCGAGACTTCGAGTCATTCGAGAATCCTTGAATAACTTGCTGTGTATGTTGCGCTAATCGCGATACTGACGGGCTATAAATATCGTGTCCAGATATACCTATAATAATTAAAAAAGTACCTACTACCTATACATTTTAAACTTAGCTCTTCTTTTGTTGTAATTGCCTAATTCGTAAAATATTCTACCCATTTTTTTCCCATATCATAGCAAAAACTTTTTTCGTTAAATTACTTTAGGTATTTTTTTATTACTATTATTATCAAATATAAAAAATAATTATTTGAAATTATAATGTCAACTCAATTTGCGATTGTCTTTATGATAAAAATACTTTGAAATTTAAATTATTTTTTTAAAAGTTAAAATATAGGTACCATTGTACCAAGTGTAAAATTTAAATAAATAATATTAATAAATAAAAAAAAAAAATGTAATGTCACTATCACTTATCACTGATAAAACAGAACAGATAACAAATTGAATTCACCACTCTACTATAGCCAATCAGAATGCATTAAGTCGAACCATAATAAAAATATATAAATTAATAACCAAATTATAAAAAATCATAAACATGTTAGCCCATAAAAAATTTTCAAAAAAAAAAAGAAAAACACACCATTTTTAAGGATAATATGACATGCATAAAAAAAAAGTAATGTCTTATGAAAAAGAGTACCTACGATAATGAGAATGTCTGACAACTATAATAGCTTCAAGTGATAGTTTTTTAGCAAGTCTATAGGCAGTTCTTCCCAATCTTCCATTGATATTAGATCATGGAGGAAACAAGAAAATAGATTTCACCCCCCCACACCCCCCCCAACACGGACCTTACTGTTATATTTTGTGTTTACGGTGTCATTGTGCAACACCATTGACATTCGACGCGTTCATCGCGTGAACACTGACAGAAAACGTTTTTCGGCTGTGTAATCGTAAAGATAATTTTCAATTGATATTATTTAGTATTTATTATTTACTATCGTTCAACTTCAACGGCCTTTGAGCAAACTACAATTCGCATGGTGGATGCTGGACCGTTGACGGATTCACTTGTCGCCTCGTCAGTTTTCATCACGTCCGCAATTGCGGACAAATTAAACCGTTGTATATAAATGACTATTATTTAATATTTCCACGTTACTAAATACCTATACAAAATATAAAATTAAGGTCTCGTGCCGTGTTATTTGTAAAAATCGTTAATAATTCATGGATTGACACGAACGTTGAACAAACTCAATAATTATGGCTGCCAGTGACTCAAAGGCTCCAATCCGGACTGTCAAACGAGTGCAGTTCGGTATATTATCCGCGGACGAATGCGTTAGTATACACACAAATTATAAAAATTATAAGTGCAAATTTTATTATTTATGTTACTATTTTAGCGGCGCATGTCTGTTACCGAAGGAGGCATTCGTTTTGCAGAGACGATGGAAGGTGGACGCCCCAAACTTGGTGGTCTTATGGATCCTCGTCAAGGCGTTATTGATCGTTTCTCAAGATGTCAAACATGTGCAGGTTAGTAAAAGTGTTGGCTTAATTGAGTGTTGTATTTTATTTGTATTCATATTTATGTATTTACAGGTAACATGACTGAATGTTGTGGACATTTTGGTCATATTGAACTGGCTAAACCTGTATTCCACATAGGATTTCTAACCAAAGCAATAAAAATTCTACGTTGTGTCTGCTTTTACTGTTCCAAATTATTAGTTAGCCCTGTAAGTACAGTGTATAAAATATAATATTATACACTGTTTATACTAAAATAAATGTATAATTACTATTATTATATGTATTGTTTTATAGACTCATCCCAAAGTAAAAGAAATTGTTATGAAATCAAAAGGACAACAAAGAAAACGCTTGGCTTTTGTTTATGACTTATGTAAGGGCAAAAATATTTGTGAAGGAGGTGATGAACTAGATATCAATAAAGAAAATGTTAATGATGCAAACATGCCTGTAAGATTAATAATTAAAATATAACACATTTATTTATAATAATATGAACAATTTCCAATATTTAAATAGCCCAAAAAACAAGGTCATGGCGGTTGTGGTCGTTATCAACCAACTATAAGGCGTGTAGGTTTGGATTTAACAGCTGAATGGAAACATGTCAATGAAGATTCTCAAGAGAAAAAAATTCCACTTACAGCTGAAAGAGTCTATGAAATTTTAAAACACATTACTGATGAAGAGGTTGTGATTATGGGTATGGACCCTAAATTTGCACGTCCTGATTGGATGATACTGACAGTATTACCTGTTCCTCCTTTACCTGTACGTCCAGCAATTGTTATGTTTGGGTCAATGAGAAATCAAGTAAGTTAACCTATAGTATGACATAAAATACCTTCCTATACAATTTTAAATTTGTGTTTATGTGTTATAGGATGATTTGACTCATAAACTGTCTGACATAATAAAATGTAATAATGAATTAATTCGTAATGAACAGTCTGGTGCTGCTACACATATTATAGCTGAAAATATTAGAATGTTACAATATCATGTAGCAACATTGGTTGATAATGATAGTCCTGGCCTACCAAGGTAAATTTAAAATTTATATTTTAACAGTAAATCAATGTTTCATTTTGATCTCAAAAACTTATTATATTTATTTACACACGTACCTATAGAAATTTTATTTTTAAAGTAAATTTGAATAATTTTAAAGGTTTAATTTTATTTTTTAATAATACAAATTTACCTTTCTGTACAGTATTTAATTTACTTGATTGGTGCTTTTCATTGTTTCAAATTGAAATAAAATCAAAATGTATGCTTGTACGTAGTGTTTGGAACTTGAGTATTTATATGATAACAGTAGTCTTTTAATTAAAACATTATTTAATCTGAAATGCAATTAGTAAAATAAAATTCATAAAAATATGACCATAAAATACCTGTCTTCTCACATACTATACTTAAAAGCAGTAGTCTAAGAGTTAATATCTATATTTTATAATGTATAGTACAAACTTAAATTATTTTAAACTTAATAATGTAGACAAATTTTCTTAACATCGTTGCATATTTCTGGGTTCTAAAATCTATTGATTAAAATGTTTGTACATATGGCTCAAACACGTTCTATTTTTAACCTTATACGTTTTTATTTAAAACTTGTAGCATATAATTATACTTTTTTTAAATATTTAGAGCAATGCAAAAGTCTGGAAAGCCATTAAAAGCAATTAAAGCTCGTTTAAAAGGTAAAGAAGGCAGAATCCGAGGAAACTTGATGGGAAAGCGTGTAGATTTTTCTGCTCGTACTGTTATTACACCTGATCCAAATTTGCGAATTGATGAAGTTGGTGTACCTCGTACTATTGCTCAAAACATGACTTTTCCAGAAATTGTTACTCCATTTAACATAGATCAGTAAGTACTAACTACAAAAAGTAATACGTATCATGATTTCTTAAATACTTGTGCTATAAACATTGAATGAATTATGCGTTTATGATTGATCTATTACATTTTAGTGGACCATTCATTTTATCAACTTAACGAAATTTGTTATTAATCATACAAAATAAATTTTGTATTTATTAGAATGCTTGAGTTGGTTCGTCGTGGAAATTCACAGTACCCTGGAGCTAAATACATTATACGTGATAATGGTGAAAGAATTGATTTACGTTTCCATCCCAAACCATCTGATTTACATTTGCAATGTGGTTATAAAGTTGAAAGACATATAAAGGATGGTGACTTGGTAGTTTTTAACAGACAACCTACTTTACATAAAATGAGTATGATGGGTCATAGAGTCAGAGTCTTACCTTGGTCTACTTTTAGAATGAATTTAAGGTAATTTAGTAAAATAATCCTACTCTACTTTTAGAATGCATTTAAGGTAATTTAGTAAAATAATCCTACTATAGTACCTAATATATACTGAAAAAAATCTTATTCTTAATCTTTAGTTGTACATCTCCTTACAATGCTGATTTTGATGGAGATGAAATGAACCTTCATGTTCCTCAATCTATGGAAACAAGAGCTGAAGTAGAAAATATTCATATTACTCCTAGGCAAATTATTACTCCCCAAGCTAATAAACCTGTCATGGGAATTGTACAAGATACATTAACAGCTATTAGGAAAATGACAAAAAGAGATGTATTTATTGAGAAGGTAATTCATTTGATTATGTTATTATAATTTATAAAATATCTTATTGTACTCAATAATATAATGCATAAAACTCAATTCTTGTTAATAATAGCATTTTAATACTGTCCGCTATCATTGGAAGAGAAATTAAAGGGTAATATATTTTTAAAATAGCTTAGTAATTTGAACCTTATATTCACCTAAATATCAAAATGATAAATAAAATATAGTTATTTTGTATAGTTTTGTTTAATTGACCAAATGCTTGTTAACATTAATTGTCTTAAAAATACTGGTAAATTAAAGTTATTATAATTTTAAATCAATATAAATAAATATAGTAAAATATAAAATAATTTTTATAATATTCACTATAATTTACTATATATAAACTAAATTGAGTTATATTAAATTAAATGAATAATATTGTTCTGTATAACCAATGCTCAATAATAATTTTATCTTTATCTCAAACATAGACCTACGCACAGGGGGATGTCTGGTGCCCCCCCTTGCAGCCACTGGCTTTTTCTATCATAACGATTTTGTTAAAGTCTAAACCTTATAAAAAAGCACCCAAATTTAAGATATTAACCGTAAACTAAATTTAGAAACTAATTATATTAAGCCAGTACTCGTTAATAATAGTATTAATAATAATTTTACTATTATCTCCAAAATACTGGTAAATTAATAATAAAATCAAGATTTGTGTATTCTTGATTAATTTTATTAATTAAATCAAATATTACATTCTTAGTACATTTATTATATTTGACAAACTTGATGTATACTAATTTCATTATATTATTTTATGATATTTTAAAACACTGTAATTAATCTAAACCTTTAACAAATAGCACCCAAATTTAAAATATTAACTGTAAACTAAATTTAGTCATATTAAAAACCAATTATATTAAGCCAGTACTCGTTAATAATAGTATTAATAATAATTTTACTATTATCTCCAAAATACTGGTAAATTAATAATAAAATCAAGATTTGTATATTCTTTTAATTTTATTAATTAAATCAAATATTACATTCTTAATACATTTATTATATTTGACAAACTTAATGTATACTAATTTCATTATATTATTTTATGATATTTTAAAACACTAATTAATCTAAACCTTTAACAAATAGCACCCAAATTTAAAATATTAACTGTAAACTAAATTAAGTCATATTAAAAACCAATTATAATTAAGCCAGTACACGTTAATAAAAGTATTAATAATAATTTTGCTATTATCTCCAATATACTGGTAAATTAATAATAAAATCAAGATTTGTATATTCTTGATTAATTTTATTAATTAAATCAAATATTACATACTTAGTACATTTATTATATTTGTCAAACATGTAGTACATTTCATTTTATTTTATTATTTTTTGATATTTTAATTTTCAAGCAGTTTATGAATAATTTGTAATATATTATAATTTAAAAAAACCCATATGGCTAAATATTAAATTATTGTAAAAACATCAATGATAATATACTAATATTTAAGCTAATAACACAAAATTGGTTCTCCGGAAAGCAAAACTTTGATTTACATTGCATCCGCAAATGCATAGTGCATAATATATGTAATTCTTATCACTGACTGCAAGCATTTGTAGTGTGTTCTTAAAGGTTATATTTTTAAATATAAAATTTTTTATAAATTTGAATAAATCTCCAATTACCTGATTTTATTACATAATAATTATATATATATCTTTTTTTATGTGTCATGATCACACATTGTTAATACATTAATAGTTTTATATAATATTTAGTAATTTGTTAAGCCAATGCTCGTTAATGACAGTATTTTATAACTTTTTGCTATCATCTCCTAAACATTGGTAAAATAAAAAGAAATAAAAGGTTAATATAGGTGTTATCATTTTGAAATACCATAGTCATGAAACTTTTACAAATATATACATTAATATTAAAAGTATTAAATTTAGGTTTATAATTTTGTTTTTCTTGAACCAGTGCTCGTTAATAATAGTATTAGTAATTATTTTACTATTATCTCCATATCACTGGTAAATTATTTTAATAAAAATTTATATATTTTTGATTGATTTTTTAATAATAATCAAATATTAAATTTTAAGTACAATTAGTTATTTTAAAATTTTTCTAAAGAAATTAAATCAAGTGTCTTGATATGATATCTAATAAATCTTAATATTTTATTTGAATTAGAGTTCTCTAAAATTTAATAATTTACGTTTTTGGCCTGACTACAACATTTTATTAACATTCATATTATTATTACAGTTATCATAGCAACAAACAAATAACTAAAATTATATTGAATATTCATACTTAGAATTTATTTATATTAATCATAATTTGATTATATTGATCATTTTTTAACAATTTGAATAGCCTATTTAGTGTTGCATTTGAAATTGTAAAAAAACTAGAGAAATAAACAAATAAATAAATAAATTATGTTTTGTTAAGTGATTTTAAATTAGATGATAAATTATGTTTCTTGACTTCGGAATTTGTTTTATGTTATATTTGTTACATTAGAACAGTGACTTTTAAAAACATGTATATTTAATTCAATGTTTTTCGTATTGCAAATAATATATTAATTTTAATTTATTTATAATTTTACCCAATTTCCTTATCTACTATTCTGCCTATTCTTCTACATTACTATTTATAGTAATTAAATATTAATATATGTATAAAATTAAATTGTCACTTTAATAGATATAATAATTGTATTATTTATTAGGTAATATATTATAGGTATCATTTAATTTCGTATAACAATACCAATGACTGTTTTGTTTTAAATTTTAGTATTACATAAATAAAACTAAATAAACTAAATTTACCTTTAATCATTATTATGATAAACTATATGTAATTTAATCATTAAAGACTTTAATACTGGGTAACTATAGATTTTATAGAAATTGTAATAGTATTTTACCCGCATGTGTTGTCTTTTTACTTATGTACACCATTACAAATTTGCATTCATCAAACCCCATTTAATGTTGTTAGATCTAATATTGAAATCAATTTACTTATTATAAAACTAAAACGTAAGAATATTATATAGGGTATTACATAGAATTTTATTTTAAAGCGAGTTATAGGCTACAGTTATACAAAATATTAAAACTTTAAAGTAAAAAAAAAAAACAATAAACCCACGTTATTCCTTATAAAATATTCTTATACTATCTTGTTTAATAATATATAAATTAACTCCAATAATATAGTAAATAACATAAAATGGGTTCTGCTGTATGCAAATTTACTATGATGTATGCTAGTAAGACGAAACGTATATGGGTATAAGGTTCTCTTAAGTTGGAAGTATAAAAATTGGTTTGAGATTTTCAAACTTGTACTCATTAATTATTTAAACTGCCTCATAATTATGGAAGGCAGCCCCTACTTTAATTGAAACTATATTATGTCATGTTGAAAATCTTATACATCTATCAATAGTAGCATTGATATTAATATTTTATTTTTTAGGAACAAATGATGAATTTATTAATGCATCTTCCTATCTGGGATGGAAAAATGCCAACTCCTTGTATTTTAAAACCAAAACCAATGTGGACAGGAAAACAACTTTTTTCTTTAATTATTCCTGGAAATGTCAACATGATACGAACTCATTCCACTCATCCTGATGAAGAGGATAATGGACCTTACAAATGGATATCACCTGGTGATACAAAGGTTTGAATTTATATTTCACAAATGTTAAATATCAGACTCTATATCAATCAATATGTTAGTCTGTAGTCTGAACATAAATTATTATTTTAAATAATAGTTAAGTTAGTAGGTACCTATGCTTAATATTAATTATGGCTTTAAATTTTTAATTACAGAAAAAATAAACTTTATCATTGTAAATAATTTTATTATTTACTAGTCATTTTTTGAAATTTCCAATAGTTTTCAAAAGCACCGAGAAAACCCAAAAAAAAAAAATTAAGGAAAAACGGGAATTTTTACGCAAAACCAATTTTCAACCAAATCGATTTTTTTTATATGATTGTAATTCAAAAACTAATGACTGTAAATACTTAAAATTTTTATGTTAGTGTTATCTATATACAGTTAAATTTTCAAAAAAAATTTGACTTTTTTTGAGTTATTTATAGACCACTGAAATTTACGATTTTTATGAGAAATTTGTTATTGAAGTGTCGATAAAAAAAATTTGGAGAACCAAAAAGTTTTGAAAATTTAATACAAGATTCCTTATGAGTTGTTCTTATTGTAGCTGAAAAAAATTAAAAATTGTTAATCACAATTTTTTTTTATAAGCATTCATAGGTCAAATTTTTTACGAAATCTGTCTAAAACGCGAAAATTTGCAAGTAATTTTGAAGTTGAAAAATCATAAAAAAATTTGTGATTATATCTAAGGATTAATAATACAACACTAAGTTTTCATTCAAGTAGCTATAAAGAAAACTGGAAGCATCATTATAGGAAAAATTTTAAGTGCATTTGAATCTTAAATTTTTACGAAATAGCTTAACGATAACAATTTATCCTCAAACAATTTTAAATATTTGTTATTATTCAAAAACTATAAGTCGTAGATATTTGAAAATTTTACCAATCATTTAGATTGGCATTTTCTTTACATGATTTAATTTTAAAAATATTTTAATTTTTTTTTTTGAGCTATTTATAGACAACTGAAATTTTCAATTTTTCTGAAAATTATTTTTTTGAGTGTCGATAAAAAATTTTTGGCCCAATCAAAATACTTGAAAATTTAATACAAAGTTCCTCATAAGTTATTCTTATAGTGATTAAAAAATTATAAAAATACATAGGCACAATTTTTTTTTTATTAGCATTTGAAGTTCAAATATTGACAAAAATTCGTCTAAACTATCAATATTTGCAAATTATTTTGTATGTATAATTCATAAAAAATTGTATACAAGTAGCTAAGAGTTAAAAATCCAAAATGAGATTTTCCAAAAATTTAGCTTATAATAATTATAAAAGAACTTAAATAAATAAATAAACTAAAATAAATAAACTTAAATGTTGGTGTATTCAGGCCATAAAAACATAAACCACCTTCTTCACCAATGATTCGAAATGATATCCTAGGCTGACAAATCATCTTCGTTCAGAATCGTTTTTCGTATACATTGATAACTATCATTGGATACGAATTTGACACTCCTATCATATAATATATATATAATAGTGATCCATACGGCACCTAATGTACATCAGAGCAGTACCCACTTACCCGCCTTTTAATTTTAACATGTAATTTTATGCTGTAGTAAACTTTATACATTTTTAGTAACTTTTTTAAATTATCAATTGATAAACCTTGTTAAGCTTTTTTTATTATTTTTTATAAATGATAATAATATAATATATTTGTATTTCTAATTATTATTATTTTACTATCAAATATTTGTTAAACCATGAACTAAGATAGTATACTATCCAAGTTCATGATTAAACCAATGCTCGTTAATGATAGTGGGTTATCTTCTACTATCATCTCCAAAACATTGGAAAAAAAAAAATTAAAGTTGATATTGGGTTTTATTTTTTTAAAACACTATAATTAATCTGAACCTTTAACAAATAGCACCCAAATTTAAAGTATTAACTGTAAACTAAATTTAGCCATATTAAAAAAACTAATTCTATTGAACCAGTACTCGTTAATAATAGTATTAATAATAATTTTACTATTATCTCCAAAATACTGGTAAATTAATAATATTATAATCAAGATTTGTATATTCTTGATTAATTTTATTAATTAAATCAAATATTACATTCTTAGTACATTTATTATATTTGACAAACTTGATGTATACTAATTTCATTATAATATTTTATGATATTTTAGACACTATAATAAATCTCAACATAATTTAATTTAGTATTTATTTGTATTTGTGTATTATTAGGTAATGGTGGAGCATGGTGAGCTGGTGATGGGAATATTATGTAAGAAAACTTTAGGTACATCAGCTGGATCATTGCTTCACATATGTATGTTGGAATTGGGACATGAAGTATGTGGACGGTTCTATGGTAATATTCAAACTGTAGTTAATAACTGGCTTTTATATGAAGGTAATTTTATAAGTAATTTTATATCAAAATAATTGTTCAGAGTTAACTCATAATTTTTATATTAAGGTCATTCCATTGGTATTGGTGATACTATTGCTGATCCCCAAACTTATTTGGAAATTCAAAGAGCAATTAAAAAAGCCAAAGAAGATGTAATAGAGGTTATACAAAAAGCTCATAATATGGATCTTGAGCCAACGCCAGGTAACACTCTTCGTCAGACTTTTGAAAATCAAGTAAACAGAATTTTAAATGATGCTCGTGACAAAACTGGAGGTTCTGCTAAAAAATCATTGACTGAATACAATAGCCTTAAAGCTATGGTAGTATCTGGTTCCAAAGGTTCAAACATTAATATTTCTCAGGTATATTATTTAATATTTAATAATGTCTTATTTCTATTCATTTATATATTATTTAATTTTGTTTATATTTAGGTTATCGCTTGTGTAGGTCAACAGAACGTAGAAGGTAAACGTATACCATTTGGTTTTCGAAAACGTACATTGCCACATTTTATTAAAGATGATTATGGCCCAGAATCAAGAGGCTTTGTAGAAAATTCTTATTTGGCTGGATTAACTCCTTCAGAGTTTTACTTCCATGCTATGGGAGGTCGTGAAGGTCTTATTGATACTGCTGTGAAAACTGCTGAAACGGGTAAGTGTAGAGTTAAGGTTATTAAAAATATCTTGTTTATCACATTTACTACAGATAACGACAATAATGTAAATTAATTTTCCTTATATGTTATGCTAAATTAATCCAACTTCCATCATGTACAATGTACCTACTTTATTATTATATGTACAATAATTTAATCAATGCTTAGATAAAACAATTAAATTTTGTTTGCCCCTTCTATAAGTATTATTACATTAGTGTGTTAAGTTCATGGATATTTTAATTTTTAAGATTTTTTTGAAACACAATTTTTTCGATGTCATGACAAGTACTTTATTACAAGTATTTTCAAATATACACAACTAGTGTGTTAAAGTTGTTTGTTTTTTCTAGGTTATATCCAAAGACGTTTGATCAAAGCTATGGAATCTGTTATGGTCCACTATGATGGAACTGTACGTAACTCAGTTGGCCAATTGATTCAGTTGCGTTATGGAGAAGATGGTCTCTGTGGTGAAGCAGTAGAATTCCAAAGTATTGCTACTATAGAACCATCACACAAGAAATTTGAAAATGAATTTAAATTTGATGTTTCAAATGAAAGACATATGAGAAAAATATTCACTGAAGATGTTTTAAAAGAGATGATGGGTAGTAATGATACTGTAGCTGAATTAGAAAAAGAGTGGGAACAATTAAATAATGACAGAGATACTCTAAGAGAAATATTTCCTTCTGGCGAAAGCAAAGTAGTATTACCATGTAATCTGAAACGTATGATTTGGAATGTTCAAAAAATTTTTCACATTAATAAACGAGGACCAACAGACTTGAACCCTATAAAAGTTGTGAATGGTAAATTTTCAATTTATTTAGTATTAACATTTATAATTTATTAGAAACTATCTTAATACAGCATTAATTAGTTTTTTACAATTAAATGACTGAATTTATTTATAGATCACTTTTATAGTAGTGGAAAGTGTCCAGTTACAAACAATAAAACTTTAATGCCACTGCTGCAATCTAATGGCCTTAAAATTATTATTTAAATTATGGGTCTTTTGTGTATATTCTTGTGTCTTCTTGAATACTTTTTTAAAGTATTTTATTTTATTTTCATTTTTATTTTTATTTGTTTTTTTTGTGGACTTATATCATTTAATAGATTTTTTTTATAACAATTAAGTCCTTACTATTTAAGAATAATAATAGGTGGCCCACTGCCTAAAAATAAAACTCCTGATTTAAATAATTCACTTTTTATATTTTAAAGATCTCGTAAAATTAAATAAAATTTTTTATATTTGTGTATTATCAATTTTGTAGATCAAAACATCAATAAATGGTTAACAACAATTTTTACAGACAATAAATAAGGATTTTGTCTCATATTATGTATTGTACATATATGTACTCAAACTCAACAATTAATCTAATTTCTTATTTCTATATATAATAATATAAATTTATGTTTTTTTTTTTTTGTGATTATAGGAGTTAAAAAACTATTGGACAAATGTGTCATTGTAGCTGGCGAAGATGAGTTAAGCAAGAAAGCTAATAAAAATGCCACTTTATTGTTTCAATGTTTGGTGCGTTCTACCTTGTGTACTAAATTAGTATCTGAAAATTTCCGTCTTTCTTCTGAAGCATTTGAGTGGTTAGTGGGTGAAATTGAAAACAGGTTTAAACAAGCTCAGGTTAGTATTTTTAAAAATTACAATAAAATATTATTATTATTATTATCCTTAAAATTAATTATTAACATCAATAACATCCATAAAAATGTTTTGCTATTTTAGGCACAACCTGGTGAGATGGTTGGAGCATTAGCTGCTCAAAGTTTAGGAGAACCTGCCACTCAAATGACACTGAATACTTTTCATTTTGCTGGTGTATCATCTAAAAATGTAACCCTAGGAGTACCTAGATTAAAGGTAATGGTTTAATTATGATTATTATTAACAGTAAATTAATGTTGTTTTTGAACTTTTAGGAAATTATTAATATAAGTAAAAAGCCTAAAGCACCATCATTAACTGTATTTTTAACTGGAGCAGCTGCTAGAGATGCTGAAAAAGCTAAAAATGTATTATGTCGCCTTGAGCATACAACATTAAGAAAAGTCACTGCTAACACCGCTATTTATTATGATCCTGATCCTCAAAATACAGTTATTAGAGAAGACCAGGAGTTTGTAAATGTATATTATGAAATGCCTGATTTTGATCCTTCAAGAATCTCTCCATGGTTGTTGAGAATTGAATTAGATAGGAAAAGAATGACTGGTATTTAATAAAATTAAATGAGTTTTTGATTAAAAGTAATTTAATATGTATTTATACAAATTATTTTAGATAAAAAATTGACTATGGAGGCAATATCTGAAAAAATCAATGCAGGATTTGGTGATGATCTCAATTGTATATTTAATGATGACAATGCTGACAAATTAATTCTACGTATACGTATAATGAATGGCGAAGATGGAAAAATGAATGGTGGTGATGATGAAGATACTGTTGATAAAATGGAAGATGATATGTTCCTGAGATGCATTGAAGCAAACATGTTATCTGATATGACTTTACAAGTAAGTAATCACTTATTAGTTAATAATGAATAGTTATAATATTGATGATAACTAATTTAATACTTTTTATGCGTTTTTTGTATCTCATTATTATTATTATTATTATTGCAATTTGTAGGGTATTGATTCTATTGGAAAAGTGTATATGCATTTGCCACAAACAGATTCCAAAAAGAGAATAATTATTACGGATACAGGAGAATTTAAGGCAATTGCTGATTGGTTGTTAGAAACTGATGGTACAAGTTTGATGAAAGTGTTGAGTGAAAGAGATGTTGATCCTGTGAGAACATTCTCCAATGATATTTGTGAAATATTTTCGGTAAATTTTATGCTTAAAATTTGATTAATTAAAAAACTTAATATTCATTATGTCTGCAATTTCAGGTTTTGGGTATTGAAGCTGTACGTAAGTCAGTTGAAAAAGAAATGAATACTGTATTGCAGTTCTATGGCTTATACGTAAATTATCGTCATTTAGCTTTGTTGTGCGATGTTATGACAGCCAAAGGTCATTTAATGGCTATTACTAGACATGGTATTAATAGACAAGATACAGGAGCATTAATGAGGTAAATATTATATATATAATTTATATAATATTAATTTATTATTGTTTTTATCAAATATAGTTTGAAATTTATGTTTATTAAATATGTGATAATTAAATATTTGCAGATGCTCATTTGAAGAAACAGTTGATGTTTTATTAGATGCCGCTTCACATGCTGAAGTAGACCCAATGAGAGGTGTATCTGAAAACATTATTATGGGACAATTGCCTAGAATGGGAACAGGTAAATTATTTTATTATTTTATTAGAAATTTATGGTAGTTACATCCAAATTAATAGTTTTAATACAATATACTATATAAATCACTTTATATTCTCCAAAGACTATGAAAATATAAATACAGACTGAGTACAAGTCATTCAACTGGGTAATACAGTTAGGCATTTTTCTTATTCACTATATACATAATGTGATAGGTAGGTTATTTAGGTTATATCAATTATCGGTAAGATTTACTAATAAAGGAGTTTAGAAAGCCAAAATCAATGATATTGTTGTAATAAAATGACATTAATTAATACATTTTTTCCCACTTATAATTAATCTTGTAATTTATGTATACTAATTTTCTATATACAATTTATTAAAATTAAATTACAATTTATGAATACAGCAAAATATTTATAATTTTTTTTTCAATTGTTTATTTAACTTAAAAACATTTAATATAAATATTATAAGTTAATTAATTCTGTTTAAAAATAAAAAAATATTGTGCTGTAAGTTCTACCATTTTTATAGTATAAATTGGTTGTCTGTTATGCATACTAAGTAGTCAATACATGTGATTATAGTTTTTCTATTGAAATTTTACATATTATTATTAATAAATTATTTTTTATAGGTTGTTTTGATTTGCTTTTGGATGCTGAAAAAGCTAAGGACGGTATAGAAATACCTATGGATAATGGTTATATGGGCATGGGTGGTGGTGGCATGTTTATGGCCGCTGGCACACCTTCTATGTCACCAGCTATGACTCCATGGGATCAAACATCCACACCAATTTATCAAAACAGTTGGTCTTCAAGTATGGAATTTTAAATAATGTATATATTTTTTTAAACATGTTTTGTTATATTAAATTATTTCTTTTAGGTTTGGAAACTGGTATGACTCCTGGAGGGCCTGGTTTTTCACCAGCAGGATCAAGTGAAGCTAGTGGAACATCTCCATTCTGGATGTCTTCAGGAGGAACCCCGGGTAGTCCTGGATCTCCTGGCATGGCCACAAGTCCATATGTGCCTAGCCCTAGTTCCATGTCACCCAACTATAATTATCCTTCTAGCCCACAGTTTGGATCTTTATCACCTTCTATGACTCCCACTAATTATTCACCAACAAGTCCACAATATTCTGCTACACAACAAAACACTCCAAAATATTCTTCAATGTCTCCAAACTACAATTATTCCCCAACAAGCCCGTCATATTCACCAACTAGCCCTTCGTACTCTCACACTTCGTATTCTCCGACAAGTCCCTCGTATGTATTTTTAAAATAGCATTTATTCAAGGTTAATTTTAACCAATAAATATTAACAAATTTTAACTTTTTATGATATGTTATGTTTAGTTATAGCCCAACATCTCCATCATACAGCCCTACGTCTCCATCTTACAGTCCGACATCTCCATCATATAGCCCGACGTCTCCATCATATAGCCCAACATCCCCATCGTAAGTATAATTTATAATTGCTAAGTAAAAATATACCTATACATTTTAAAAACATTTATAATTCAAATAAACCTGATTGAGCTGTAATATTTGTTTATTATTTTACAGGTATAGCCCTACCAGTCCTTCATACAGCCCTACATCTCCATCATACAGTCCAACATCTCCGTCATACAGTCCAACTTCTCCATCGTAAGTACCTTTAAAGTTGATTTAATTATATTAATTAATTAAAAAAAAAATTAACTCATTACCCAAAGTTGAATATTTTTTACGTATAAAACATTTATAATTATTCTAATTAATTTAGTATACATTATTATGTATTGTAATATTTATACATTTAAATTTTATATTTTATTGCTAAAGACATAAATTAAAATATATTAACCATCTTAAACAGGTACAGCCCTACATCGCCATCTTATAGTCCGACGTCACCTTCATACAGTCCGAGCTCTCCGCAATATGCTGCATCTTCCCCATCTTATACGCCTAGTGCTACTTCTGGGGCCAGTAATTACAAATATTCGCCCACTTCGCCATCAGTTGCTGTTAGTCCTACATACTCCCCTACCAGTCCAATGTATTCACCTTCAAACGCTTCTTACTCTCCATCTTCTCTACAACATACACCTAATGCTGGAGGTACACAATACAATCAGTCATATAGTCCCAGTTCGCCAGTTTATTCACCTACTAATTTTTCGATGGCGAGTCCAAGGTAAGCTAAATAGTGTTCTTACTCAAATTAGCCTATTGTCTCTAAACATTTTATTTTAGGTATTCTCCTACTTCGCCAACTTATTCACCTGGTGTTGGAAGTCCACATTATTCGCCATCATCGCCCAGCTATTCACCAACATCTCCAAATTATAGCGGACCAGATGAATCTTAAGAAAACCCAGTTTCATATTAATTTTTTATAGGACAGAGGGTATGCAGTAACTTTATTGTGAATAAAATTGATATTACTTGTATAATTTAAAATATGCTGTAATCTTATATGTTTTTTTTTTTTTTATATATAATTGAAGTAATTACATTTTAATATTTATTATTAAACTGTTGGTTTTATTGAATAACTATTAAATATATTCAATAATTTTTTTTTATAATTATACCTATATTTTTATTATTTGGATATTTAATAAGTTTTATTTCAATAAAATACATTTTTATTATTATTATTCTCTTATATGTTTATTTATTATACCTATAACCTTCTATATATATTGATGCTTTATCTCGTTTTTTTACAATGCTATTATCTGAGATCTGTCTGATAGCCATCATTTTATTTTTTAGGTATTTTGATTTTATATGATAAACTGGATAAGAAAAAACAAACACTTAACTTTATTACATTATAAAGTCATTTAAATAAAAAAATATATCTTATCAATTTAAAATTAACTATGCTGGTCTAGATTTTAAAAACAATGAATTATTCATACTCTCATTAATAATTTCAGATGTGTACTTTACACATTTTGAATATCATTTTTGTCAAAAGGTGGTGTGTTATGTAGTTGTATTAAAATCATTTAGATCATTATTATTGCAATAGTAATACGTATATTTTAGAATTAAGCTATTTTTAAGTGTCGGAATTAATTTTCAGTGATATCATTGTTATTGACTTTAACATATTAACAAACATCATGATACAATATATTGTTTTTAATACTATCATTTGAATAATGGTATTGAATAGAACTTTTGTTGGTACACAATAGAAATGCATGATTCTATTGTGTATAAACTAAAGTTACCATGGAAATGGATATTTGTATACATTGTATTAAAACCAAGGAAGATTCAACATAAGTACAAAAATGGGATGTTTCTGTTGCAAAACTTCTGTCAAAGAGCCAAAAAAACTGGTATACTCATGGTAACTATAATCATACTTTGTTGTATAATATTTGTGCTTTGACATGAGATAAGTATAGTTGGGTAAATATACCTATTTAGGTATTTATCCGTGTATTGGTTATCCAATTACCAACAAAGGCACAGGAAAAAATTGAGATGCTTAGACCCCTCCTAATTCTTTCAGTTACATAATTCTTATGAAATAATCATGAATTATACAATTTCACGTACACATTTTAAAATCAAATAATCATTTAATGATGACTTTATACCTTACATTAAAATATATTTAAAAAAATGAAGAACTAATTAACCATAACTTAAAAAATTTATTAGAATACTGACTTTAAAACTAGAGATGTAAATTCAACTCACTCATTCCCCCTTATAAATTTCTTATATCCTTATTCATATTGTATATCAGTTGAAGACTAAAACTTACAATGCTATAAATGGTTTGTACATTGTATGTAATTATTTTATTGGATTCATAGGGTTGAACGAAAACACTTGGACCCTGCTGATTATGTGATGGAAAATTTAAACGGTTGTACAGCTTTTAAGTCTCCAGGGTCAATTGGTGGTCAACAATTTGTTATTCGTAATTGTCAGGACTCTAATATTTACTTGCTTGACCATACAAGTTCAGTAACTGTAGATGATTGTCAAAGATGCACAATTGTGATAGGACCAACCAAACAAAGGTAAAAATAAAAAAATTTGTTAATATATAACGATGGAGAATTTATCCGACTGAAAAACGTTGATAGTAGTATAGTACCAAGTAAATAGTAGACTGAAATATGGGTAGGTACTAGGTGGTGTGACATCGCTATTCTCAATTTGATAAATAAATAAATAGTTAAACAAGTTAAAATCTATTTTTATATTTTTGTGTTAAAATGTCATCATAATTACTTTATGTTTACTGATGGTAAGTTTTTTAAGTAAAAAGTAAAAATTATTAAGTAAGACAATATATGAAAATCGCGTCAACACTTGTGACATTAAAAAAATCATCCCAGAGTATGTTTCATAAATTTTGTATTCAATTATTATAGCGTTTTTGTGAGGGATACCATCAATTCAACAGTGGTAGTTGCTTGTGATCAGTTTAGAGTTCGTGACTGCGCATCTTTAAAAATTTCGCTGTTTTGCTCCACTCAGCCAGTGATCGAATCCAGTCGAGAATTACAATTTAGCTGTTACCAGTTCTATTACAACCAGTTGGCTGGTATGTATCTGATAGATAGGTTAACCTATCTATCTATATCATTAATGTGACAATAGTAGATTGTCATCAGTCATTCAGTCTACTGTAAACAACTATTATAAAAAGTATTTTTACCCTTCATTTAGATCAATTTATCAAAGCCAATCTTAATATATGGAATAACAACTGGAGAACTGTGTATGATTATACATGGAATGAAGGTGACAACTGGACTGTGAATGAAGAGCCTGTTGTTGTCAAGTTATCTGATCAATTAAATAAGTAAGTGGTTGTTATCAAATTAATAGATCTCAAAAATTTTAAGAACTTGGTTAAAATCTAAGTATAGTAGTTCTATAACTATTTGTGTTTAAATAAGGAATCTTTTTTATTCTGTGGTCTACAGATTGTAAACTTGTAAATATATTTGTTCATACCTAATACTTATATGGCTATATTATTTCTTAGGTATGGAATTACAAGTGAATCCAAAAAATCAATTGTGCCTCTCACCAAATGTAATCAACAGTCTGAAGAAAATTGCTTTGTTGCGTTTGGATATGAAACTGAAGCTTCACGATTTGTACAAGCTTTACAGTCGCATGTAATATAAAATATAATTACATAAATTTATTCAGACTAACAACTAGAAGAATATTTTAAACCATCTCCAAATTACATTTTTGATGGAAATAATGTTAATGTCATAATTAAAAAAAAAACAATTATAAAGTATTTAAATATTATGTCTAATAACTTATTAGCAATATTATATATTAGTGAGTTTTTCTTGAGTATTACTAATAATACTGATTTTATCTTAAATTCATTTATCATAATAGAAATGTATACAGTCTTTAAATCACCTGAATGTAGATGGCATAATCAAATTTAAAAGAAATATTTTATTAAATAGTGACTGTTGTTTTTTTTTTAGGAAACAGGTTTATTGTTAATCAAATGCAGTTATAGTGATGGCAAGGATACAAAAGTGTTCCAAGAACAAGCCAAATTATTTGGAACTAAAAAAGTTGAAACAATAATAGGGCTACAAATACAGGGCCCGCATGCTATAAAAAAATGTTTAGCGGTAAGATCCACTATAAAATATAAAAACAATTATTTAGTCTCAAATTAAGAGGGGAGGGGTATGGCCCTGGGTCCACTATGGATATCAAAGTGGGCTCCTGGCAGTTGGTATATCACCTATAGTAGAATAACATAATAAGGATATAATATATAATATGTTAAAATCTATTTTTAGCAAGATGATTATGGTAAGTGGAAATACTGTCGATTAACAATTATTCAAACATTATTACTAGTTATTAACAATTTAAAAAATGTAGGCATTTTGTAAACCTTCATGTTATGACAATGACACAAAAGAAAATATGTTAGATATTTGAAAACTTCAGTGAGAAAATGTAATACTCTTTTCCTAACTTATACCTACACTTCAGTTAAAAATAATTATATTTTATTATATCTATCATAAATTGTTCAGTCAAAAGAACTTTCTCTAAACTAGTTTGTTTAAAAAAAAAGAACAAAACAAGTAGTTCATAAAAAATTTTTTACTAATTAAATAATTTTTTGTTCTGGAAGTGATATTTAGCATGAAATAATTGAAAAGTTTACTTACAATTCATAATCAAACAAAAATTATGTGTTTAAAAAGTTTTTTTCTATCTCAGAAATATATTTATTTATGGTTTACCAATCTTGATAATGCTTTTGGGCCCATAAAACTGTTTGGTCTTATGCCCAAAATTTTCTTAATCCAGACTTGAAAATTTTTTAGGAGTATTACACTTTGCTTTCAACAACTGACTATAATGAACCTTACACTGAGTGAAAAATAGATATAAAGTGTCTTATGTACAATTTTAATTTTATTCATACTTTTTAATAGATTTTAGCCAATGATTTTCCTCAATTCACAACAATAATCAGTACAACGGACAATGAAGCCAAAGAACTAATTAAAATGTTTTTCCACACATTTGAGAGTGAATTTCAACCCTAATCGTTCAAATTATTTAAAAATTAAATTAATTTCACTTTTAAGTAGTTATTTCATTATCTGGACATAATAATTAATATTAATATAAATATAATTTAAAGATATCTAACATTGTAAATTTTTTTTTCAGATATTGTTTTAGCAAATCTTAAATTAATGTAAAATGTTTGTTAAAGGAAAATAATTAATGCACTTTATATAATTTAATTACAGTGTGAATATATTTCAATGTTGTAGATGTATGTTTTTGAAAATTATTAGTTGATAAAATATGAATTTAATTTTGGTAAGAATCTAAATATGTAATTTTTTTTTATTTAATGATTTAATAATTTTAATTGTACACTTTTGACTGAAAATAGATTTAATAATAAGTATTATTATAAAAAATATAGATAAAAAAAATATATTCTTATAAACTCATTTATATGTTTATACCTAAATATAAATGCTTATAGAAAAAAAGACTGAAATATTAAAACAGCTATCAAACGTATATGATTGCACTGTAAGTTACCTTTAGCCTACATACAACTTAGACAATACATATTCATGCAAAATCACTTTTTTATATTTTTTGAGAGTATATAATATTAATTTGTCTAAATATTGTTTTATTAATGTTGTGTGCTAGAGAGACAACAAAGATGATACCGACATCCTCAGAAGATCTGTTTGAGAAAGCCCATTAAATAGATCACATTTTTTATGGATAGACTGTGTTAAAAAAAAAGTTGTTAAGCTACCAAGTATACAATGGAAAAGTTGCTGAAAACAGGGAAAGATGGCTGAAACCTACAAAATGAAAAATATTAAAAATAGCAATAAGCAAATTGATGCATACTGAATGACAGTCATACACTTATTTATTTTAGCAACAAACCAATCTTCCAAAAAATATACTTAGATTGTGTTTTACCAATGTAGAATAAAGAAAAATAACCCAGTAAGAGCATAAGATATTAAATAATCTAGAATAATTAATTTTAACAGGCAGACAAAAAAACTAGATAATTTTTTTTTAAGCGCATAAATAAAATGTATTATGGATTTACTTAAGAGGATGCCACACTGCATGTGGTGTTGTCTCTGTGTTGCAAATGAACAGAAAATTGTACGATCACAATAATTGTTAATTATAACATTAAAGTGAATTGATCTATTATATAAATTTAAAGATCTTTGAGAATTGTATTGATACCTTTTTTTAATTATTAAGCAATTTAGGAGCATTTTAAAATGATCATAACTCGTTTTAAGATTAAAAAATCAATAAAAGATGTCCTTGATAAAAAATCTTAATTTAAATGTTATATTATTTATCAATTCGTTCTAATTTTTAAAGTAACATAGTAAAATGGATTATTGTGAATGTAATTTTTGTATGTTATCCATTTATAGGACAAAAACAATACATGTAGGTGTGACATTCTCTTAATAATAATTAATTGTAGATGTTATCATTTAAAATCTATTGAGTTTATAATAATAGATTTGTTATGAAAGTGTTTAAATACTTTATGTTTATAAAGATAGTTGTTAAGAAATTTCTGTTAAATGTATTTCAAATATAAATAATAACAATTACAATGTAAATTCAAAAAGACAACAACAAAATTAAAACAAATAACCCTTGAAATAGGAATTAATATTTAAAGGAATGTATGGTACAACGCAAAGACTAAGAGAAAACAAAATGCTGCCATGACACCAAAGAGTATAATTTTGTGTTGTCTGGAACGTGTAATTATGGCATTCATCATTCGGGTGCTTCTGCCCAGGTCGGCATTTGCATCTCTGAGCTGCAATAATATAAATTAAGTATGAAAAATATAAACATCGGCAAATGTCAAGTGATTAACTAAGTTACCCTATTAAAGGAGTTATGCATAGTTTCTCGTTGACGATTTAAATCAGTTAGTATTTGTGAACCAATTTCTTCAGTCTCGACAGCAATACGATAAGTATTATCCAATTGTATTCCTGATTGGTTAAGACGTTCAGACGTATATAATAACCTTTGTTTTTGTTCGGAAGTTATATCTCCACTTTCGGCAAAATGATTATCATCTTCTGTAATATTCAATTTAAACAAGCAATTTAGAATGAAGCTAAAACAAATTTTGCATAGTGCCTACCTATTTACTATGTAATATACCTAAATCAATGTTGACTGTACATTTTGCTCGGGCAAACTCCTTGGCTAACCTGTGTAGTTCAGCCCTGTAACTAGCTACTCGATTGTGAAGTTTGGCGCGTACAGACACATCCGATTCTTTGACCGACAAGTCCATTTGTTCCAACTTAAAAAATATTTAACATATGTCAAAATACCATTATAACGGCTTATCATTGTATATCTTTTTAACATTTATACTAACCAAATCGTGTACCTCATCGAGGTTTCGTTCGATTTCTTTGATGTATTCATTTCTATCATCTATATATTATACACATAAAAAAAATTATTATAATACACAAAACCCCACCTCTGGAATTATTTGTGTTAGTTATTACTCACTTCCAGCTATATGACCAAGTCTGCTGATTTTTGATGTGATCTCTGCACTGGTCACACCAAACTGCTGTTCGTAATCGGCTAATAATTTGCTGTAAAGTATGATATGTATAATATTTTGTAGAATAAAAAAAAAATCAAACATGTCTAGTAAAATGGATAAATGGGTTTCCTTACTTTTCCATCTGCAGGACATCAACAGATGTGGCTTAAATCAACTGCATCCCTGTCCAGGAATTCGAGGAGACGAGGACACGAGAACAAGTGTGAAAATATGAAATACTTCGACTTGAAACACTACTGCAGCAGGTGGTCGGAAGTTAAGTAAAATAAAATTTAAAAACTCTCAATAAACTATTCTCGCTAAGTCTGGAAATTAGAATGGCATACATCAGAATTTAGACTTTAAATATAGGGTAGGTACGGCTTTAATTATGGTCGTGGTGTTGTACACTTTTAGTTCGTAGTTATGTAGTTTGTACTGTCATAGTGTTTTAGTTATTCAATATTGTACTTTCGAACTTTTCTTTATCACTTTATAATCAATATAAAGTGACGTCACCAAACGAACCACGTCGTATCACAAAAAAAAAAAATGAAAATTAGTCGGCGACAAAAATCAGCTGCTGTGATGGCTATCGTACTGTAACTGTATGGCGTACGGCGTATAATATGCGATCTACTCGTAGAAATCGTAAGACATATAATTAATAATAATATACACGAATAGGATGTTTGGATATGGCCATATGTATATGGGACGTACCTATGCTGAAAAAACATGTTGCAGATATAAAAAAAAAAAAAAACCATTAAGTTTAGGACTTAAACATACACTGTACGCCTGAACTTATATGCTAAAGCTTATTATTATACTACTTATCTTAATTTATGCTGTAAACTGAGTGCCGGTAGGTACATTGTGCATTTTAAAAGTAGGAACACGATACGTTGTTTGGCTCAGACGTCCGATTTTAGGGAGGATTGTCTCGATTTATAGATCTGCGTGACAGCGTTTCACTCTTGGCTTTTACTTCGCCTTCACGAAAATTGTTTTTTTTTTATAAAGTGTTCATTACCTACTACCTATGCGTTTACTCGGATCGTTCAATACTATAATATTTAAGTAAAACATCGTAATATATTAAATATTATCTAATAATATATATTATTTTCGCCTTTTCAGAGTCCGTCTATTATCAAGAATAAAGACATCGAATCAATACAAAATTATTGAATTATTAGAAGAAATTAACTGAAATATAGAAAGTTATAATAATTTAAATAATTTAATAATGTGCTAAGTAAAAAGAATTACTAGTAAAGACAATGACTTTTTAAATGTTTTACCTACAGTTAATAAAAAGTGAAAAATAGAAGTTCCTAAAAAATAACTGTGTAATAAATTGTATTTATATATTTAAATTAAAAGAAAAATCATAAAAATGGATCTAGGGCAGCGGTTCTCAACCTGTGGTACGTGGAAAGCTCATAGGTGATAGGCGAAGAAAATCTTCTTTTATAAAAAAACATATAAACGTATACATTATTACCTAATAACCAAAAAAAAGCAAAAAAAATGGTCAGGTGGTACGTTAAAATTTTCAAACTGTATAGGTATAGTACGCGAATACAAAAAGGTTGAGAACCGCTGCTCTAGGGTGTATTAATTCTAATCGTTGTGATGTGGAAGTCGTATTTTACAAGATTATAATGTTACACTTCTATAAAGTGATATCGTAATTTATCATCTGCTAAAACAATGATTTAGAGTTAAGACAATTCAAAGGATGTTGCCTGAAATTTGAATTTAGAACTATAGAGATGAGTCACTATACCAGAATTTTTACCAGATATTAAATTTAAAAAAAAAAATTTAATTTATTTGTAGAAATTAGTCTTGTACGATTAAACTAAATACCAATTTAGTTCAATGTAATATACGAGTGTATTAAAAACATTGAAAATATTTTTAATCTCTCTCGCAATTCATTAATATTTTAATAACTAATTTATATAGGTACCTACTCAAAATTACGAAATAAAACAATATAATTATTTATAAATACAATTATAACGTGTATTAAAACATTATAATAAACAAATCAAAACAATAAAAAATAAAAAAAGCGGGCAAGTGGGTACCGCTCTGCTGTACATTAGGTGCCGTGTGGATCACTATATATTGTAGGACGGTTAAATTTGAATCCAATGATA
>VUJU01000240.1:105981-123894 GCA_009835225.1 Aphis craccivora
AAAAACGTCCTTTAGAAAAAATACTTGTGTTTGAGCCAGTGGCGCAACCAGGATTTTTTTAAGGGGGACGGGTCCAAAAATATGATTATTTTAAAGTAGGTAGCAAACAAATTTAATCATTATTTTATTGTTTGATTAATGCAGCTTTCCTCAAACTGTGGGTCGCGAGTCAATTTCTGGGGGGTGGAGAGAAGTTTTTTATTATTTACAGATTGTGAGAAATGTATGTTTTTTTTTTTTAATTTTATAGACTATAAATAGTCTGTAGAACTATAGAAGTATAAGGGGTCGCGATAAAATTTTAGAAAAAATTTGGGTCACGGCCCTAAAAAGTTTGAGAACCCCTGGATTAATGTAAAATATTTTAATTAATTATAATGTAAAATTGAATGATAATTAAATGTAAAAAATAAAGTTATATACAATGTGTATACTGCTGTAACAACAATAATTTTATAATTTTAGAAAGATACGACACGGTTCAATGGAGGGGGCCCGGATCTGGGGATCCCCTGGTTGCGCCAATGATTTGAGTATTGAACCATATTTATAGTGTAGCTGATAATAAAATAAATGAAAGAAATATAAATACATTCTCAACGCATAAACATTAATTTTGATATACAAAAAAAAAAGATGGTCAAGGATGGTCAAGTGAGTAACGCTCTGTTGTACCTATAGTAATTATAGTAGATCATTTTAATTGAAGTATTAAATTTGAATCTAATGAGAGGTATCATTGTATACGCGAAAAGGATTCTGAACGGAGATAATTGTTCTTCAGCCTATTATATAATGTCCAGTGGTCGATATAAAAGGTGGTTTATGTTTAATGGCCTGAATACACAAAATTAAAATTATGTAAGTATAATTATTTTTAGCTAAACTTATGGAAAATCTTGTATAAAGTTTTCAACTCTTACTTCTTAGCTATCTATACAGAATTTTTATATTAAATAATTTGCAAGTATTCATGATTTTGACGCATTTTTGTCAATATTCGAACTTCAAATGCCAATAAAAAAATTGTGCTTATACATGTATTCTTATAATTTTTGAATCATTATAAGACTAATTATTATGAGGAACTTTGTATTAAATTTTCAAGTATTTTGACTCTGCCAAAAAATTGTTATAAATATTTATAAAAAAAAACTAAACAAAAACGAATATTTCAAATGCACTTATAAACATCATTAAAATAAGCGAAATATTTTGAAAATTAAATTCTGTAAAAAAAAAATGCCAATCTAAACAACTGGTGAAATTTTCAAGTATCTATCTACGAATTATACTTTTTGAATAATTATATACTATAAAAGCAAAACATATAAGCCCACTGGTGTGAAACGAAACATACCTATATCTACGTGTATCTATAGTAACAGTAAGTGTATCTTTATTTCATTTATTTCGAAAAGGGAACATAATAAGTTACACAAAATAAATTTTGTGTCTCTCTTGTAAAATTTGAATTTCGACTTAGGACACTTAGGTATATGTATTATTATATATTATAATATATTAAAATAATTTATTATTAAAAGCGTATCTATAACTGTTAAGCAGTCGCTCACAACCGCATCTTTGAATGTTTATGTAGAATCGACGACGAATCAATTATTATTGTCGACGTATATAAGATGTAACAACAGTTCGATGCTTTGAACGGTCCTGAGGAGTTTGAATTTTTGAAGTATGGATCACTGTGTTCGAACTACGACTAACGAACTTAATCTTGAGACTTGTGTAGTTGAGATAGATTAAAACGAATCCAATAATAATAAGTAATAACCAATAGAAAAGTAGCATAGTAGGTCTTCAGCGTGCTGATTGGCTGTATGGTATGAAGACCCACATAATGCCACGCCCAATGTTGTTATTTAATATTATAATTGTTATTAATTTAACGAAGTTATAATATTATTATAATATTATTATATAATTATAATATATTTCCCAGGTGTAAGGATAATGTAATTAATCTGAGAAAAAATTGTTTTTGTTATCATTCTATAAGTAGTATATTTACGAGAATTTATAAACACCTTAAATTATTATTATTATTTATTTTTTTTTTTTATTAGACAACTACCCGCGGCGTCTATGGCCATTTTATGTAACAGTACATTATCTATTAGTATATTTACATATCACATTAATATTTAAAAAGATATACAAAGTAATTAAGTATTTAAAACAATACAAAGTAGTAATAATTAGGAGTTAAGTGATTAGTATTATTTACAATTTACAGTTTGTTTATAATATTCGTTTGTTTGAGAAATTGTATGATCTTGTGTATATTGTTGGGGTCCGGGTTGAGTGCTTCATCGAGGAGGTTGGATATTTGATATAGCCTTCTTTCTTTGTCGTATATTCTGTATTCGGTTAAAATGTGTTTCACAGTAAGGAGTGTTCCGCAACATGTGCAAACTGGGGGGGGGTCTTCCTTCTTCATTAAGTGGGAGTGTGTAAGGTGGGTGTGGCCAATTCTGAGACGGTTTATAGAGGTCTCATGTTTTCTTAAGATGTTATCTGGAGAAGGATACGATAGGGTGGATCTCTTGATTTCGTTAAGTTTGGTTGACATTTCATTCCATTCCTTTTGACACTGAAGTAATGTATTATTTTCAATGACACTCTTTATGCCATTGAGAGAGAAAATGGGTAGTGTGATAGAATTTGGGGATGAGTGAGCGAGTTTGGCGGCTGTGTCAGCAAGTTCGTTGCCGTTTATGTTGCAGTGGCCGGGGATCCAAGAGTATGTGATGTTTTTGTCCTGCTGTTTTGCTATGTAGTGGGTGTTTTGAATTTTTCTGACGAATTTATATTATTATTTTGCGTAGGTATAGGTATGTAGGTATGTACAGTGTACACTATACACTATACCATTTTATGATCGAAAAAACTATATAAGACAAAGAAACAGCCCCGTCAGCCCCACAATTTGCAATCATCTATCCACGGAGTCGGAATATGCGGGTGACAGCTAGCTAGTATAAAAAATATTTAAAACCGTTTGAGGATAAATCGTTCTTGTTACGCGATTTCGTAAAAAATTATAATTCAAACGCTTATAACATTTTTCATCTAATGACAAATAATAAAAAAAAAAAAAAACAAAACAAAAAAAAAACACACACACATCATTGTAAAATCAATATATTCATGATTCATCACTTCTTTCAGAATCTAAATCCGTAAATGAAAAAATGTATATATTATTATCTATATTATATATATTATTATGCTCTCTTAAGGTTTCTCATCTGACTTTCTAAGGACTCGTCTGTCATCCGATGGCCAGTCTCTCGCCGCAGTGTCCTGTGAAATGTATAGCTGGTAGTTCCCCTTATCTTGTGTCGCCGTTTTTCTTACCGATGTTTTCGGAGGAGGGGTGAAGGTATAGTATCTGCGGGCCCAGCTCATCGTACATCAACACAATCAATACAATCGGACTCTTCTCGGTTTTTGTATTGTTGGGGCGTCGTACCCGCGTAGGTACTGCAGATTCACCTGCCAGGTCACACCTACCCCGCTGGTTTCACATCCGCACACTCATCTGCCGGCAAATCGTCCACACTTACTGCTGGCAGCACATAATATGATGGCAAGCCAGAAAAGATCTTCAAGTACTACAACTGATCATAACTTCAAAAAAGCCTTCTATTGATATTGCAATATTATATAATTATATATAGGAATAATTGATTTAAAAAAAAATGCTACAGGTCATGTCGTATATTTAGCTTCTCTATACACTAAACGGCAACCGTTTTTCAGTACCTAAGTAAAACATAGCAATTAATGAGGATGATCGATTTCAAATACCTATTTACTTTCAAATTGTATAACTATATAAATACTGAATTCAACGTTTCCCTAATAAAATGTTATGACTTGGTATAATCAGTTCTTTAAATCTCCTTATATATTATATATTTAAAATAGCTGTAACTTTTTTTAACTTTTCACGACAACTAAACCCAATTACCTACTAGTATTGTTTATTTATGACGAATGTAAGTATGTAAATATTTTAAAAACAAGAGTGTTATACCTACCTAACAACAAATTAATATTTACCATCAACATTGTCGGTACACATACAAAACAATACAGACAGTGATACATGATGGACGATGGTATTGTACTTTATGATACGATATTGCTCGGTGTACCATAGGTATAGTTATTTGTTGTAGTATATTTCGCGTGATTTTTACAGTCGCCTGCAATGTCGCCGTAACGTTCGCCGTTCAAGTCATATAAATGCTGTCAACGGCCAACGTGGTATAGCCCCGCGTAATCGTACAACACAGCGGTCCCACAGCTAACCCACTAAAATTTTAAAAAATATCATATAACATTTATCCTTTTTATACATCATACGTTTTTTCAAACCTTAAGCACATGCAAACCGTATTATATACATATTTTCATGAGCGTAGATAAGGGGGGTGTTTTGGATGTACCAACACACTCCGAAATTAAAGATAAAATAATTTTAAAATAAATATTGTAATTTAATTTAATGTACCTATATCTAGACCAAAACCCCCTACGAAAATATTTTCTACCTACCCCCATGCATATTTTATAAGATAATTATAGATCATAAATTGAATTCGAGGTCTTATAGATTGCTAAAATTTCATTCTATATATATTATAGGTAAGAAGGTTTATTGATTTATATGATTTATAATTAATTACGATTTTCTTTAAAAAAATCAGGAAAGATTCGGTTCACATGAAACCTCTAGAATACCTAGTAGAATAATAATTATTATATTAAAATTTACCAAAGAAGAATCCAAATAATCCAAAATACAGTAATATTATTGCAAAATTGTTGATGGTTAAGGCACACGTCATGATCAACAATAGTCCATTAGCCATTAATGCTAGGCCAACAGTGTATATAGAGGTACGCCTTTTAACGACCTTTCGTGCAACAAATGACCCAAATCTCGACCGGCGAATAAACTACAGTAACCACGATAAGGGAAATCACTGCTTCTGTTGACGTCTTCTGACCTACTGGACCTACAAATAGGTAATAATATTATGTTAAGTGTAGGTATGTTGTATGTTGTATGTTTACAATTTTAGATTTTTTAAATAGCGAATTTATTTCCAGTTGAGTATAAACTTATAATATAAAATATTAATTAGGTATATGCAAAAGTATATATATATCTGTATAACGTATATTTTAGCTATACAGGTAGGTTTTGCTAAATATTTTTTGAATATATTTCATATTTACAATACACATATATAAAATTATAAAATATGTAGGTTTATGGTATTCCAAATTGTGTGAATAATACTTAAGCTTAGAATTTGAATTTAAAAAAATTGTACCCATGAAAACCTTTTGTAAAACCATTACACATTTTTGAAAGACGTTTATAATATACCTAACCACTTTGATTAAGGGGATTGGTGACTATGATTTCCTGTCTTTGTCAAACACACACCCAACATAAGAATTCAGACGTGTTTTTATCCAACGTATACCGATTGATACAGTAAAGCGATAAGAATTCTGAAAACAAATTTGAATTTGTCGTAAAGTCTACTTGAGAACGGCCAGTCCACATTTTTTATATTAAACTATAACTTCTTAAACAATTGAAATATGACAATTTTTTAATAAGTCGTTTTTTATATCTATAATGGTTTTATGATTTTGAGAGATAATATCAAAAATGTGGACTAAAAAATAATATTATATTATTATGTACACAATATTAGGACGTATTATATAAATAATTAATTTTATGTTATAACGTATTATATAGAAAGTTCTGTACATGGATTGGTTATTTTAAATGTAGGGTCTCAATTAAAGCACACGTGAGATTATTTAAATTTTTACATTATACTTTCATATCATAAAAACGCAAAAACATATTTTCATGCAATTTTCTTTGTTGAAAGCAAAATATGCGGCTATCGAGAAAAAAGAACGACGAGCAAATGCCGTCGAAGATGAACAGTGATAAAAATCCAAGCACGCGTGTCTCGTATTTCCGGGAATACACGCTGCTAGCTGTTTTCGGATAGTTATGTTTTAATTTTTTTTAAAATAAGAAAACACAAAATTATAACATTTAAAACCACCGCGGGTCATAGGTACGACCAGTGCTCTCTTAGTTTATTGTTGTTTGATTATATTGTTATATTATTGTTTTGTTTTCAACTAAAGTATATAGGTGCTCGGCAAAGTTTAAACCTAATGCGCAGAATGTCACAATTCACAATGCGATTATGTAAATAATATATTATAACAATAAAACATATATTAATATATGTATATTATACCGCATTCTTATACACACAGTGTGAATCATTTAATTGTAAACTGTATTTTGTTATCTTTAAGAATGTAATGTAGGTACCTATCTATATTTACCTTTATACATAGGTGTATATTGAACTTTTCAGTAATGAAAATAAGCGCAGAGGACAAAATGCTATTTAAATTTTCTAAAAACAAAGAAGGTACACTGCAGGATTATAATAATAACGAGTGTTTTTGTTGAACAACATATCACTCCGTAAACCGTATGATAATTAATACAGCGACAAATATTGTAAAATCGCTAATATTATATATTATACAGGTATACGCGTTAAGTTTAAATGTGCAACTAAAATACATTTAACACGTAATATAACATCATATTTTAATATGAAGATAAGTATATAATATTATGTATTTTATGATTATTATTGGTATATCGTTATTCGTTATTATTGAGCTTAAGGTTTATAATACGCGTCCTAAGAATTCACGTAGATATAATATTATGACACTTGCAACACAATATAATATGAATAATAAGTAATAACAATCAACCGAGAGCTGTGCATTGTTTAATCTATATAATACAATTATCGTCCGTCATGGATAATATTTATATGTCAATAATTGATCAACTCGCAATTGTATTAAAGATAACACACATAATCGGTCCTAAATCCTAATGAAAGCAAATGTGCGATATTTTGTATGCTTAAAAAACAGAGATAACGTATGGTTAGCATCGTCTAAGAATTATTACTAACTAAAAATTATTTAATCCGAATTTTAGTTGAATTCACTTTGTATATTATAAATATTAGAATATGTATATTATGTATAACTATTATTATTTATTAGTAGGTACCTACCTAAATGAATATGTGACTACGGTTTTAATAATTACATTGATTATAAATATTTATATCTAATGATAATAAATATTATAAATCCATCAAGATATATATATCACATAAGGATATAGATTTAATAAAATATAGATCTTAATAATGGAAATTGGAAACATTAACAACACTTTTATATTTTAACTAAATGCTTTCAACTTCACGTATAATCATGAATACAGAATAATGCAATACAAATAAATATTTAATTGTTATTGAATTTATTCTAGAAAAATAAATTTTTACCAAACGAAAACAACCATTTTTGAAATTAATTAACAAATTAAGAAAATATTAATAATCTGAATGTTAGTGATTTCTGATCGACTGAAATTAACTGGATTGGATATCCATTGTTATGTATTTATACCTATATATATATATATATATATTATATATGTGTGTATGTGTGTTTCTTTTGGTTCTTTCGACATATAGGTAATTTGACAACAATTAAAATGTGCTGCACATAACCTAACCGTGAGTACCGCTTTGCTGTACATTAGGTGCCGTATGGATCATTATTATATATTATAGGAGTGTTAAATTTGAATCCAATGATAGGTATCATTGTATACGAAAAACGATTCTGAACGGAGATAATTTGTCAGCCTAAGATAACCACTTACCAGGTTGAAACCACATACATGGTATATTAATTTTCAACTCTTAGCTACTAATACAAAAAATTTTATGAATTACCTACAAAATAATTTGCAAATATTCAAGAATTTGACGAAGTTTTGTCAATATTTGAACTTCAACTTCAAATACTATAATAAAAAAAAATTGTGCCTATTTATTTTTATAATTTTTTAATCACTATAAGAATAACTTATGAGAAACTTTGTAATAAATTTTCAAGAATTTTGATTGGGCAAAAAAAATTTTATAAATATAAATCATGTAAAGAAAATGCCAATTTAAATAACTGGTTAAATTTTCAAGTATCTAAGACTTATAATTTTTGAGAAATAACAAATATTTAAAATCATTTGAGGATAAATCGTTATCGTAACGCGATTTCGTAAAAATTTAAAATTCAAACTAGCTTAAAAATGTTCCTATAATGATGCTTCGAGTTTTCTCTATAGATACTTGAAGGGAAACTTATGGAAAACTAAGTATTGTATTTTTAATCCTTAGTTATTAACACAAAAATTTTTATGATTTTTCAACTTCAAAATTACTTGCAAATTTTCGCGTTTTCAACAGATTTCGTAAAAATTTGAACTATAAACGATTATAAAAAAATTGTGACTTACGATTTTTAATTTTTTTTAGCTACAATAAGAACAACTCATAAGAAACCTTGTATTAAATTTTCAAAACTTTTTGGTCATCCAAAATTTTTTTATTGACACTTCAAAAAATATTTCTCAAAAAAATCAAAGATTTCGGTGGTCTATAAATGACTCAAAAAATGTCAAAAATGTTTGGAAATTTAACTGTATATATTTGACGCACTGACATAAACATTTGGTGAAAATTTCAAGTATTTACAGTGATTAGTTTTTGATTTACAACCATATAAAAAAATCGATTTGGTCGAAAACTGGTTTTGCGTAAAAATTCCCGTTTTTCCTTAATTTATTTTTTGTTTTTCCCGGCGCTTTTGAAAACTATTGGGAAATTCAAAAAATGACCGCCTCAATGCACCAACTAGATTCATTTTGCTATCGGAAACTATCCCCAAAGTTTGAAATTGAAACATTATTTCGATACTTTCTCGTGTACACAGACAAAAAAAAAACACACAACATTGTAAAATCAATACATTCATCGCTCCGCTCAGAATCTAAAATGTAAAATAATGTGCAATTTAATAATTAATATAACTTTTTTTCTTGCTACATAAAGCCAATAGAAGTTAGATATTTTATAACATATTCATGTATTTTAAAATAGGTACATAAAAATTATTACAAATAATACACGTGTTTTATGCGTTGGTAGACGAGCATTAGCAATGCGAAATTGACCGTTGTTTATTTTATGGTCACTTTTTTGCCGATTTCGGTTCTAACAAAACAACTCTGAACACCAAAGAACGCGTGGAATCGTATTCCTAATAGGTATATGGCAACGTAGCATTCAAATACAATACGGAGTTGGGTAGAAAAAAAGGTCGAAAATAATTTAATATCGAACAATGAACGAGTGGAATCGTGTTCCTCCCGACACACGAGTATACACTTTGGTATAGTTACACATATTACGTTTTAACACATATGCCAGGTTAAAACGTAATCTTTATAAAATAATATTATATACCCCTTCATAAATATTTAGTTATAAAAACAGTAACGATAGTTTAGGAAGTTATCAAACGTACTTTTTTTTACCTTGTAGAAACTTCCATATGTTATTTTTTTACCCGCGTTAGATCTCGTGCAGGTACATACATTCGCGCTTACAAATATAAAATAAAATATTGGAAATGATATGTTTACATTGTTCGGTATCAATGTGAAACATTTAAAATACAATTAGGTAATATTGTATTGTTTGGTCTAGGTGGAGCCAGGTGGATCCAGTGGGGAGGGGGTGTTTGGAAGGTCAGCTGACCCATAATTTTTCTCTCAATAAAATATGGTCCCCTCAAAAGACCTCAAAATGACAAACTACATGTATATATAATATATTATATAACTATGTACAATATTACAATAATCAAAAAATACATAATGTTTTATAAAATGTATACTTTGAAACTAAATATCGTTTGAAGAAATGATAGTTTAACTTTAAAATAATATTGCCTATTACCTGTAAATTAGTCTTCGGTAGCTAAGAACTAGATAGTAAGGGCATAATAATAGGTATATCAATTTCGCTGAAAATCGCAGGTAGAAAAAAAAATACGGTATAGAAACAAAAGAGGTAGCAACTAGTTGTGTCCCATAGTAAAATTTTTCACTTTATTACGGCTCAGGTTTTTTTGAGGTACATAGGAGTTGCGGACCAAATTTTGTTAAATAAACATTTTGATACAGACTTATAAGATTATCTGTAGCATCAGTACCTACGGGTTAAGAATGTAATTGAATGTAATTGTAATTAACCTTTTTAATTTACCTACCTTTTGTGTACCGACGAAATAGATTTGGTTCTAGGTCACTTTGTACGGTCAAGCCTCAAACATTAAGTGCGAAACGCGGACACTTAGTACGGTCTCGTAAAAAGGTACATTGCAGAATGCGGACACTTTGCACTATATTATATACATAAAGTATATATTATTATAAATATAAGTTTTATACCTAAGTAGTAACTAGTAATTATGTATAGTGTTAATTATTAAAATAGAAAAATTAAAAATACAGTTTATTTGGTTTAGTCTAAAATTGCAAAACGTTGTACCATTGACTTTACTATTAAAAATGTCACAAATATCAATAATGTATAGTAAAAAGGGAAAAAAATTATTTTTATTAAATAATTTTAAATCCAGACAGTACCTATGGTCTGAATTCAAAAATGAAAACCGATCGTCACATTCTCACATATCTGAATTTTTAAAGTGTGTCAAAAATATTCAGATTGATACAATTCAAAAATAAGTTCGTGGACTTGGAAATAAATAAAAAAAAAGTGAAAGCATAAGTAGAAATCAAACAGTATTTGAAAAAATAAATTGACTCACTGACACTTATGAAATGTGTACCACACAAATATGAACCAGTATAATAATTTATAATATTATAAGCGTATTATTTTTATACGTTAAATTTAACTATAATATTATTGAATGTTTAAGTATAACTATAAATTTGTATTTTGAATAAAACCATAGGTCCGTAGCGTAATAACATGCAATACCATTGATTATAAATATTAGTATTTATGAATAGTAAATAGTAATACTAACAACTAAAAAGTAATAATAATAATTAATCATTTTTCCCGACCGCAGCTAGAATTTTGTTTTTTACCTGTTTTGAACCCGAACGCAATTATAGGATTTGTTTACCTGATTTAATCTCGTCCGCAACTCGGTGTCAACATTTCTTTTTTTTTTTTATTATTGAATATTTTGTTGCAGCCTAAATATTTTTCATAGACTTATCGCTTGTCGATTTTTGTTGTGTTTAGATATGATTGTGTTCACAATATCAGATACAATATGTATCATACCTATGCTTCGTCCGCGGAGATATCGTAGTAATAATTTCAAGTATACAATTTGGGCTGAGAACTGGGATTTGGATAGTTGTTAAGGTGAGCGAGGTACGGTACAATATTGAGATAAATTATTAAAAATAAATACAAGAAGGATGTTCTATTAAATAAATATATCATATTTTAATTAATTTACAAGCCAAGTAAAGTCAAAACATTTTATTCAAAAATAATTAATTCTTAAAATTCGAATACATAGGTACTCTACACGAACGATGTACACAATAAAGTAAAATAGTCTAAGAGTAGACAAACTAATTTGAGTTAACATAAAAAAAAAAATAAATAAACAAACAAACATGCATAAACTGACGAATTAATATTATTGAGCTTTACACAACAAGTATTAATTAAACTTATATTTATTTATCACATAAATTATAAAGTGACTGTTTGAGTTGAACTCACAATTAAAATTATTAAGGCACATTTCACGTGGATACGTTTCGTAAACACACGTTATAGTTTATATTATAGTTAAGTCAATACGCGCTACTGTCTACTATAAGCAGCTAACGACTGAAACGCTAGAAATCACGCGTAAATATGATACGCATCCGTGTGAAATAGGTCTAATATCGACCAAACGTCGATGGAAAATTAACAATTATAAAAATTAATTATTTTTATGTGTGTGTGTATGTCTCTAATGATCGGTGACAATTATTATATTATTATACTGATATTTCATCTTCTACTCAATTAAGTGACACGACGGCTTAACGTACTTTTAAGGATTTGTCGTGCCGTTTTTACTCTAAGTAAAGAAACTTTGTGAGAATTAGTAAAGATGAGTCAGTTTAAAAAAAATGTATTTACAGAATTAAAATTTGATTCGTCGTTATTTTGCTAACTATCGTTTAAAAAAAAAAATCAATATCTTTATCATCATTCTCTTCGTTACTTAAGTCTTCGTTTATATAATCATCAATCGTACGTTCGAGAAGTGGAGTCAGTGGTCTACGTAACGGCTGTGTACTAAACACTTTTAATACAGTTCCGTAAATATGAAAAATACTTGACTTCTCCGAGTATGATATTTTTTGTTCCATCAATTTAGAAAACGAAAATTCTACTTCTTCGTTTAAATACCACGGTAGAACAATCTCTCTAGCTGATGTTTTAAGTGTTTTAATTTGGTATTTGTCTTTATCGTTAGATGTATAAAATATCACTTCTACTTCTATATAGAATTGAATCCGACTTTCTTCTACTGATAATTTTAATATTTTTATTAAATCAGACTTGATTGCCTTTAATAATACACCGAAGTCTTGAATATTATTAGTGTTTTTCGCAAAATAATTAGTGATAATTCCATTGAAGGCCGAACTGGTTTTAATGAACCTATGTTTTTTTACTAAGCCCAAACACTTGAAATCTCTTACAGTTTCAGTCATTTCAACACAAACATTATTACTATCTACGGATAAAAAAAAAGTTAATGTCACACCTACAATACTGAATTATTGAAATAAAATGTATCTCCTATACAAATCTTTAAATTTAAAAAATGAAAATAAAACTCAAAGTCGCCTACTTATGCACATAATATTAAAAAAATCTTACCTTGCACATTGCATAGCCCAGCATTTTCTACATCTTCCAATACATCTACGCACATATTATTATCATCGTCATAATTCCAAACACTGTTTAACATAACGTCTTGTTCACGAATTAGAGCAGATACATTTTGGTACTGGTTTGACGGTCCTGCTTGCGCATCTGGCAAAAATATTTGCGGTTCAGTCTCTATAAAATTATTACGGTTAGGTTGAAAGGGTTCAATGCAATATTCTTAAATGAATAATCATTAAGTTAGTAAATACTAAGTTAATCAAATAATTAAATACTACATATATTAACTGTAAATTTATAATATGTATACATACCATGATCGTGCTCCATAATAAAATTTAATTTAATAAAATTAAAAATAGGAAGAAATGCAGAGGACGAAATTCGTACGCGTACAAAGGACAAAGTATACTGTTTAAAATAGTGAACAGCTATTGACATTATCGTGGCCACACTTCTGGATTTTAAGAATTTTTTGGTGGTGGTGGAAGCATTTTATTCGACCGGTGGGTTTTCGATACCCCCCGACGTTAGCAATATAATATACACCCTGCACAGAAATTTTTTAGAACACGTGTCCTTACAATAGATGATGTTCTCGGTCTATCTACCTGGACGTTACAAGACAAAATACTCACAATAATGGTCAGTTTCTTTTTTGCTGTTATTATCATTTCGTCGAATTTATTTTTCCCTTGTCCCAATATTTTACCGTTTTTTTTTTTTAAAAAAAAACTAAGAATATTTACTATTTTGTGTATAAAATAATTTTTAGTCAAACAAAATTCAATATTTAAAATTATTTACATCATAATAAGGTAACTATTACAAAATCATATTATAAATAAAAATAATTTAAAATATACAATTACAAGTTACAATTAAAATATTATATTATAATATTTAGATTAAGCCATATCAATGAAAATTTGTGTATATATATATATACAGTTATACACATATTATATTAAGTATAATTTATAAGTAGTAAAGTGTTGTATAAGTATTGCTATATTATCAAAATATTGATCGTGTTTATTTCTCCATATCAAATGATATTGCAACAATGAAAATAATAACAATAATTTTTATTATTACTATAATAAATAGTTTCATTTATTCCATGAGGCCTATATGCCCACATTTCCCCATATGTCCTAGACCCTGAAAAGGGAACTAATAAGATGTTGATTATTATTGTTCATCAAGCTTACTTTAAAGTTGATAGTCCTAAGATAAAGAAAAAAAATGTGAATAAATAAACAGGAACCAATACCTACGGCTCGCCTTAAGAAAATACCTTTTTTTTCAAAACCGGAATCAATTGGACATGCAGGGTTGGTGCTCGGTCTAGGACATCTCACCGCCAAGCATTCTCGTGCCGCCACTGGCGATTTCACGGACTGATGCGTATTAACAAACCCAGCTCTTTAGCTCCAGCGCCGCGGTCGTACGTAAATTCGAGCATTTCATTGGCTCATTTGAATTTCGCATCAACATATTAATTAGGTATATTTATACTTTACCGTACCGGACACCCTTTTTTTGTAATATTTTTTAGCAGTGACATAAAAGTGAAAAAAAAACGTTATTACAGTGATACCTGCGTTGTCATTCGCTCGCTGCTCTGGGGTTGCTACCTTTTGTTCCAAAAAACATTTTTTGTCCGCAGGGACTTTTGTTTCAAATAATATTTCATTCATAGGACCATTATTATTATTATTAATTATTTGATATATTATATTATACCTATCAATTTATAAATTGATACAAGTATAAATGACTATGTGTTATTCGAGACTGTACAGCTCTTACTAACATTATTGTAACCTATACTTACATAGAATATTAGAATGCATATACAATATAGTGAATATACTCATACAGCGATATATAAGTACGTACCTATACATTAATCATTAACTTAATCGATCGTGGTAGGTATCGTCTATAATTTGCTAAGCCTCCTACAATCTATTTCTAGTTTAGGTACATTTATATTTTATACTATCTAATTTATTTATTTCACCAATTATTAAAAATAAAATTTAAATTGTAACTATATATTTTTACCTGCACACAAACATGAACCAATTCGGCCAAATGATGGGAATCAATATTTTGTAACTCCCTTCACCCTTTGAAATAAACTCCAATTGTGAGGGGGAGTGTTAAGGTTTAATTTTAAGACCTAAATAATAATGTTTACGTTCTAATTATGTGGACTGTACCTATGTCTGTTTATCGAAATTTTAATTGCTGAATAATGATTAATCAATTTAATTGTATACATAATGGGAACGTACAACGTACATAACACGTCGCGTATCTTGTACAGTACTCTGTCTGTGGTAATTTTGCTTTCGATTACATTAATATTTAATACCCAACAACAACGCTGTATATTAACTATTAAGTATCATTAATTATTTACCACACATATATCACATATATCACACATATCAGGTTGTATAAACAATCATTAAACATCTAACGAATCAATAAGGGACTAGGTAATATTATGGTCTTTTAAATATCATGAATTAGCAGTCCAAGATAAGCCCATTCAAATTTATTAAACCATTGAGTTATCAATTAATCATTTTTCATACTACTCAGCATAAGTATTGTTATACTACTTTAAATTGGATACATCCACTTTGACCACATTACACATTCTATAGTAAGATATTTTACAGATTTTATAGTGTCATATGTGCTTATATATAGACTTCCTTATAATATTATTATTTATTATATATTTATATATACTCACATTATATAGGCATATAGCGTGTATCATATTTAAACGAATGTGGTATTGGTATACAAATTTACGAGCATATTATGTATTAGGTATCTATTTTGGCACTTATAATAGATCGTAAAACGTTAAAATGTTGGTACTGAAACTTCAAGTATTTAAATATTATAATATTATCTATTTATATAATAGTTATTTATCTTTTCATTGTATTAAAATATATATTTCATTAGTTATTTGTTTAACTATATAAGGTACTAAGGAGTGAGGATTGCGTTTGCTTTTCACAACTACATAGTTACTTAAAACTATTACAGTATTACCATTATATATACGTAGACACTTATAGGTGGTCAGCGTTAGTATCAGCCTTCGCAGTTCGCAGAGATTGCAATTCCGATCTCCGTTTCTAATTTCTATAACGACTTCATATTTAATCTTTTTACGCCAAAATTGTTATACCCTGCAGCACATAGGTATATAGTTGTATATTAAGAAAAATACATTATATAATATGATAATATTATATTCTTCTAAAGTTCTAACTTTGAGTCTTGAACGCTATATTATACTTCTTTACACCAGGCGTTTCCAAAGTCAAAACTACGGCTCACAGGTCGTACTCGACCCGTTAACAGCTCTTATCCGACACTCCAGAGGACAATGACAAATGTACTTAAACATAATATGTACCTATACGGCTATATCACAAATTGCTAGGGTCACACCTATATATATATATATATATCCATATATATAATGCGTAGGTATATATACATTATACATATTAATATTTAATATTTTTATATTATAAGATATTATGTACAAATAACTACTACAGGGTATAAATAATTTGGCAGTACAATGTTATACGGACCGTTTGAAATCGTTATAGAAACATGTGAAGGCAGTTGCTAACTCTGAACGCCAAAACGTGTCTTTGAGTAGGTACAGTCCCTTTTATATGATATACATATATACACAGCAATATAACCTGTATAGTCTCTATATTATTCTCAGAGTTGAACGTGAAACGAACAAAAAAAACATAGCAACCCCTAACATTATTCTACAAAATGTCTTACAAAGCGTGGGTTAGGTCTCTCTCTCTATATATACATATACATTATACATATATATATATATATTATATTGCCTTCACGTGTTTCTTTGACGATTTCAAATGGTCAGTTTAACATTGTACTGCCAAATAATTTATAGCCTGTAGTAGTTATCTGTACATAATATTTTATTATAATATAAGAATATTAAATATTAATATATTTATTTTACGTACGTATATGTACGTATTATATTGTTTATAGAGAGAGAGAGAAGGAAAGGGAGAACTTAGTTTGCAAGTAAAACTTACCGCATATTTCCTTCCAAATAACACGAAATTAGTTATTATATATATTATAATGTGTAAGTAACTAAATAAAACATCAAACTATAAAAAAACTGTGTTTATTTATTGTTTACACCCATTAGTTATCGCTATAATTTATAATAGTCCCAACGCCACGGTTAAAAATTACTACTCATACATCCAGGTATGATCGTTAATCCATATATTGGCAACTGCCACCTACTCGCGACTGATCAGCACATACACACAAATAATAATATTATAGCTGTATATTTGTCTATTTTATTTTTGTCTTATTATACTTAATTATTTTGTTAACGTGAGTAATATAATATGTTAATTACGTAACGACGCGGTTGCATCAGTCGTCTACTCGTCTGTATAATATGATTATTATTATTTAAGTTTTTTTCTATAACCAGTCTGAACAATCATCTCACTATCGTTATTAGCATAATATGGTTCTAGTATAAATAGTAAAGACACAATTTTACAATAGGTAATAAGGACTAATAAAATTAGCGAACTGAAGCTGAAGCTAACATTAATGTAAAAGATTAAAATAAAAATAAAAAATAAAAGATTACAGCAGATAGCAGAATGAAAACATTAAAAAAATAGGGGAGGTGGTGCTGTACTCATAGACATATTATATAAACAATATATATAGGTATATTATATATATATTATATATGTTTATTGTTTATATATAAAATATATAAATGTTTATTTATATAAAATTGATATCACATACTTAAATCGATTACCATAAGTCTTAAAATTTAATTCTTCCTTAC
>VUJU01000240.1:125287-136232 GCA_009835225.1 Aphis craccivora
TTTGATCTTTGATCAACTTTCCAGATATTATTTTTTTCGTTGATAGGTTTATATGCGGTATAATAAAAATATTGTAAGTATTTAGTAGGTATATTGTATAAATATATTATAGGTACGTATCGGCGTATACGGGTATGACATTAATACATTATGCAATTAGGTATTCAGACTGATTACCAGAAAATATGTTTTAAGATAGCTCGAAAATGAAATATGAGCTTATTATTGGTTATGATTGAAGTTTTCGAATGTTAACATAATTTAGGTACATTATTTATTAAGTGTTTTTATTTAGTTGTCGACTACATATTTCATTGTATTTTAATTTTGTCATCATGAATGTCAAAAATGAAAAAAAAAGAGATGCTCTATAATTTTATAAATCCTAATAGGTACCTACCTATATTTTATAGTTTTAAGAGCGTATTTTTCAATGTTACCATTTTAAAGCATATTTGATGATTAACGATGTGTTTATAATATAATTTAAAAATTTGGCAGTAGAAAAAAAAATCTATAATAATTTATCCTATTTATTTTAAGAATTTTCACTAGGTACCTATTATTGTATTGTTTTCGAATTATTATAGTTGACATACAATTTCCTGTTTTATTAATAAATATTTACCTAATTATAAAATTATAAAAGATAAGAATGTTATTAACATATTTGTATTTATAAAACTGTGATTAAAAATTTTGAAGCAGTGGCCTGACAAAAAAAAAAGTTTTGGCCTGTTTAAATTTTGACACCCCTATTATAAAACTCAAATGGCGCCACTGTGTATTCGTAAGTACGAAGTTCCTACCTACCACCTACTTACAATAATAATATATTGTTTATAAATCATAGGTAACAACAATTAACATTGTATAAAGCCAGACAAAATTATGTTCAAGTTATAACAGTAGGTAATCAATAAATCTAAGAGCAATGATAAATCAAAAAATTAATTTGACAATGTTTCGTACAAAAACTAGGGCTGCTTACCTATAGGTGCTATAGGTAAATCATCAACATGTTTTGGATGCCAATCTAATGTCTATAAGTTATACGGTTAAGTACCTAATAAGTTAAACGGGTTAATAGGTGTACAATACTACAATATGTTTTTACTCTATTTCACTCAGCTTATGAAAACTAGGTATCTACTAGGAATTTATTGACAAATCAAAATAATTAAATAGGTATCTTATTTTTTTTATTTATTTATCTATTTTTTATCTATTTTTATCTATTTTAAAATGCATCTACTTATTATTTGATTTATCCAGTCTAAAACGAGTTGAATACAATATTTTTTGAAATAGTTGTTATATAATAAAATACAATTATTGTTTAATTATTATTTTTTAACAAATATAACCTTGCTTGGTGGGATTGACTGTGGCCTGAATTATTAATAGGTAGGTATTTAAATTGTTGTAGTTTCCACTTCCTTTGGTCCGACCAGTCCGACCGAGACTCGAGAGCAGTGTCCGTCCGTTTATCAGCGTTATCACAAATTATTATCTCCATATTCGTGACTACTCGCTGTGATAAGAGCAATACTTTGCATCTTGGGAATTGCGATCAATATTATTTTATTGTAGTACATAAGTACATACTACATAGTACATACCTAATAGTATCGCCGATCTCAGTTGAGGTTGCACGCTCGTCGTCTTCGTTTTCGGGTGTTCTCTCGTTAAAAGTGATTGCATTTGTTTTTCGGTTCTTCGTCTGAAAAACAATAATTTGTGTAAGTAGGTACTGGTTTTGATAAGTCGACATGTGGTTGATGCGAATAAATTCAAGTTACATGTTAATGAACATTTTATTTTTAAACTCCATTAATATATATTTTAATCCTTTTTCTAAAAAGTTATAATGTCGTTGGAAAAAGACGATGGAGCAGTGGAAAAACTCATGGAGGAGGGAAAAAAGAAATTGAATACTGAAGGCGACAAGTATGATGAGCTAAACAAATTGGAATTATCCGATCATACAGAGACTGCATACGCTGGCATGGGTAAAGAAGAATTAATGAAATATGCCAACAGTCCATTTTGGGTGCGACTCAGGTGGTTGTTGTTTGTTACATTTTGGCTTTCATGGTTTGCCATGATGTTTGGTGCTCTATTCATAATATTTTTGACTCCTAAATGCTTCCCATCTTCTAAACATGAATGGTATCAGAAGAGTCCAGTCTACATTATTAACGCATCTTCTCTTGTCAACCAAAGTAGTAAGTTGCCACTTTTCAATAATTTTATGTAATTTAAAATTGATACAGTAAATCATTTAAAATACAATATACCTATTTTATGTTCAATAAAAATTATCATACAAATAATTATAGGAGTTTTACTTAAATCAAATTGGTAGACATTTTTATAAGCTTTTTTTATTTTATATCTAAAAGTAATATTTGTGTAGATAAATTATTAAATATTATATACCTATATTATAGGTATACATGGAAAATAAATTATTATAGACATTTATTCTTAGGGTGTTATCTAAGTTTAAGTATTTAATATTAGATAACTTGGTGTTTTATTTTTTATTTATTTATAAAATAATGTATATTTTCTTTAAAACTTAAGAAATATCTATGCCATAAATTTAAGTTACCTATTAATTTGAAAATAGGAATTTATTATTTTCTGATGCAAATATTAGGTTTATAACTTGGTTATAAGAATGATACTGAAATTAATTTTGATCTCAGAAATTAGGATACTTCCCGGGATACTTTTATTTTCACCAGTAAATAAAATAATTTAAACTATCAGTGAAAAATAGAGTAGCCGTAGATTTAAAATTTTTTAAACATCATTATATAAATAGTAAATGAGCAACTGTGTATGATTCACGTAATCACAATTTTTAAGTAATTAAATACAGGATTAATATTCCTCTAGACAATTTTAATGATATTGATATAAACAATTTATTTATTTATTTATTGTTTAGTTTTAATATCCCAAAGAGGTAAATACTACCTTTAATAATATAGACAAAATCAAAAAACAAATTAAAATGTTGTTTTATCCTTTTGTTATTACAAAGCAATATTACCTATGGAGTAAAATATTTACCTTTTATAAAATGTGTACCCATTATTTTAAATTAATTGTTAGAACTTTTTGATTATAAAATTATTCCATGATAATCTTAAATCAAAAATACCATTAAAGATAAAAAAATTATGCTTATTTTTAAATTCTGTTCAAAGTTTTGTAGCATACATTTATTGTTGTCTTACATATTTAATATATATATTATAATAAACAATTAAAAGTGTCTATCATAAATAATTTTAATTTTGCTTGATGTACTTAAGCATAAAACATGTGCTTTGTTTTAATATACTTCATATTGTACCTACCTATTTGTAAATGTTAACCGATATTTATGCTAAATATATTATACTTATTTATTAGTAATTATAGTTTAATTATTTTTAAGATTTGAATGAAAGAATTGAATACATGCAACAGTTGGGTGTACAAAATGTAGTATTGACATCCGTATTTGATGGTGACGGAGATAAAGTCATAAATTTCTTTGAAGTAAATAAATCTTTGGGAAGTAATGACACAATGAAAGATTTTATTAAAAATTTAAAAGCCAAAGGTATATTATTAATAATCTTATTTATTTACTAAAGTATGAAAATAAAAATTTTGGTACTTTAACATTTTTTTTAGGTATGAAAGTAATCTTGAGATTAGTTCCTAATCATTCTTCAAAGACAAACATGATGTTTGTGCGATCAGTCCTAAAAGAACAATTTTTCAATAATTTTTACATTTGGAATTCTGGTTCTAGTAACGGTACACAACATCCTATTAACAATTGGGTTAGTAATTTTTAGTATTCTAGTTTGTTATTAAATATTCTATTAATTTTTTCTTATCTCTATTATTTCATTCTTTTTGTGAACTGTAATAGTTAAGTGTGACTGGAGAATCTGCCTGGAGTTGGGATAATGATCGAAAACAGTATTATCTTCACACATTCTCGGCAGATGAACCAGACTTCAATTTCCGCAATGAAGACGTTGTAAATTATTTCGAGGTATTTAATTTAATTTTGTGTTTTTATAAACATTTTAATTTTGTATGATTTGTTTTTCTAGGAAGTGTTCAAGTATTGGTTGGATATGGGATTTGATGGATTGTATTTGGATAAAGTTCAATATTTGTTTAAAGATAAAGACTTTAAAAATGATTCTCTTAGTAATAAAGCTACATCTATCCTTCCAGAAACTAATGAATTGTTATCACGTTGGGGCAATTTAATAAGAAATTATTCTGGGTGAGTTAAATTAAATTGATTATTAAAACATAACATGAGTTATTTTACTTACAAAAACAACCAAATATTTTTATAAAAATTAAAAAACAGCAGATATTTAATAAACATACTAACATTTAAAATTTAAAAATTTTAATTTGATAAAAGTTCTGTTAAAATATCAATTCATTTATTTAAAAATGATTTATATTTAATGAAATAGTATTAGCTTTTAAAATATATTATTTGAAAGTCAATATAAGCAACATTTATGAGTAAGTTATCAATTATTGTATTTTTATGACCTAATTTAATAACATTCATAATAATTGTCTTTATTTTCATCTTGTCAATTAATAAATATATATTTAAAATGATAATTGTGAACACAAATTATATAATCTTAATATTTGGCAATTTTGTTTTAAATAATATTGTATTTATAAATTAATTCTAATACAAATGTATTAATTGTTGTATGTATAATTTTCAGAGTATTGATTGTAAGCGACATTGATTCTAAGGATACTAAGGGAATAAATATGGTTCACAGTTCTGTGACTTTGACATCTAATTTTACTGGAGAACAATTACATCATGCTATATTATCTAAAACAACTATGTCATCTTCTTCGTGGTCTTCTTGGGAAGTAAGTTAAAAATAATGTATATTGTAAATTAAATAATAATGCATTTTTTTTTATTGATGTAGTGGGTATGTACTGATAAACCAAATTGTTGGAAAAATGAAACAATTGATGCATTTAGTATTCTTGGTTCATTGTTACCCGGTGTGCCATTCATTAATGCTGATCCTAAACTCTTTGAAAATAACAAAATACCAAATATTACATTTATTCAAAGTACTTTAAAAGAATTAAGGTCAATGCCTACAATTGAATTTGGTTCTTTCAATGCAAAACTATTAAATAATTATACAGTATTCGCTTTTGATAGGTAAATAAATTTATACATCATAATATTATTTTTATGTTTAAACTAGTTTTTATATTATATTGTTTATTTTAGGGTAATGAGTGGTTCAGAGAGCCTTTTATTTGCTTGGAATTTAAGTGAAAATGTCACTGTTCTAAACTTAAATTCATTTGATGGAATTCCTGCAGAAGTAAATTTGTCACTTTGTACTGAGAGTGCTTGCTCTATACTTCCTCCTCCTAAGTAAGTTATGGTTATTGTTCAATAAATTAATATAATTTATATAAGAAAGATAGTCGAAATAAATATTAATTATAATGACTTAATTCTAATACAACTAAGATAAATTAAATTTACGAATTTATTTTTAAAAATTGGATAGTTATCAGTTTTAAAAATATTTCTTTAATCTAAAATTGATATAGATATAATGACATTTTGTATTATTGTTTTCAACAGCTAGTTAATTTCAATACTTAGTATACAATGTATACAATATACATATTGTATATTTATAATTTATTCTGTAAATACAAGTGTTCTAATTTTTTTACATGTCCATAAATTAAAAAATCAGCCAGATTTCTTGTAGTCTTATATACTTTTAGTGATAAAACTGATTTTTTTGTACATATCAAAATAATCTTAAATAAGCGATTATGTTTCAAATACGCTTTAGATGATAGTGCGTTTATTATTCTTAATTAGTAAGAAAAATTAAATTATTGTATTTATGCTTTGTGATAGTCTAGGTTCATTCAGAAAGGTCTGTTCTTTTTTCCTTTGTTTTTGTGGTACTTATGTTCTATACTTTAAATTATTTCATATTTTATTATTATATATTATATATTAATCTTCTGCAATGGACTTTGTATTTATATACTATTACTATCTAAAATGTGTATTTATTGCTATATTGAAGTACTTATAACTATTTATTTGATAAGAGTTGTTTCTAATAATTAGAGTAATTTATTTTAAATAATTGTTGAGTTAATAACTAACAGACATTTGTTCTGTGAAAATTAATTCCTGTTACGTCAATAATAAACCAATTAGTGATTATATATTCCATTATAAAGAGATCTTGTGTTTGATAAGTAGTTGGAAGTATTTACATGCAAATACACATTAAGTAAAAATTATACACTTAAAATATATTTGTAGCTTGAAAGTCATTTTATCAGGAATTTTTTAAAAAAGATGCAAATACATTGAAATCTGGGCTTTATTTATCGATATGGTAAATAAAATAGCCATCTATATTAAATCATTTATTGTTTGATTATTGAAAATATGAAATTGCCTTTTGTCATTAATTGTTATTTATTTTTTTGTTCTAGATCAAAAGTTAACAGCAATCAATTGAGGCTTGCAGGTGAATCTGCTGTGGTTTTGACTTTCTAAATGGTTGAATATGCCTAGGATTATAATAACATTTATTGAAACCACTGAACAAAACCATGAATCTTTTTGATTAAGTATTAATATTAATAATAATAACTTATTATATAATTACATTTTATCTCACTAGTTATTACTTATCCCTCCCTACTCTTAAAATTATCAATTTTCTTGTAGTACCAATAAAAAAATTTACTACTTGATACCTATGTAACAATGTTATAATTACTGATATTAAAACAATTTGAACATATACATTGTTTGTATCTTATTTTGCCACTGTATATTATTATAATAACCATATAAAATATCACAATTCAATATAACAGTTTAATTTTACATTTTTAAGGGAATATAAAAGACAATGATTGAACTAAATTAATAGAATTTTGTGTCTTCTATTAATGTTATAACGATTCTTAAAGTTGTAAATTATTTTATAATGTTTACTATTACTATTATTTATTAGCTACTCTTAATTAAATTAGCTATCTACTCATAATACTAAGATGCAACATTTCTAGTGTAGTTTTTTATGCATTATATGATTTTGAAATAGAATAATTTTAAATTAGATAATTTTCTTATCTCATTTACAAAGTTAAATTAATTAAACTGCATAATTTATGGTTGGTAAACATAGATTTGTTGTATGTTTTTGTATGCTGTTACTTTTAATCTATTATAATTTATATCAAAAAAGTTATAACAATAACTAAATATACTTGTGTTACTTAATTTGTGCTACATTATCTTGAAAAGGTATTTAAATATTTTTCAAACATGGTTTTAATGCCATTTAATGATAAATGTATTGGTTTCACCATGATGTTTTTTTTTGAATTTTTCTATGTAGGCACTATTGCAAAGAAAATATATTGATCATTGAACTTTATTGGTGGTTTCTAGTAATAAATTGGAAATAATTGGTACTTTATTAGGGATTTGAAAGTCAAATATTACAGAAAAGCAAAGTAAATTTGCTAATTAAAATACTTAAAAAATATATATTACAATGTTAGTAAGTTGTGTTTGCTATAACAATTATTATTATGAAAATTTGTATTTTATTAAAATGACGATTTTTTCCAAATTATTTTAATTGGATGATTAAATAATTGCAATTTTAATAGCTAAAAATTGAAAAGCTAAATGCAAGGTTTTTCTTCCTTGTTAGTTGTTTTTATAGCAACCTAAAAGTTTGAAGTGTAAAAGTGCACTGTTTTTTTTTTTATACACATTTAAATTTCAAACTTTGATAAACTTAAATATTTAAATGAAAAATATGATTTTAGTTATTTTGCTATAATTTAAAAAAAAATATTATTTTTTGGGACTTGACATTCCTTTCCATTTAATAATATCGATATATTGACAGTATATCTACTGATGTTAATAGAGATTTCATTGTATGAGGCCCATGTAAAATGTAATTTACAAAATTATAATTTTACAAGTAAATAAAGTTGGTATTTATTTTATTATTATGTTAAATTTAAAAATAATAGACTATATTTAACATCTATTTTACAAGCAATGTTTATTTTAAAAATGTAATGTGTCTTTTGTTAGATTCATTTTTTTAAGTTTATAAATGTGTTACATTGTTAGTTTGTATTAAAAGATGGTTAAAGATTTTTTTAGTTCAATTAGCTACTTATAATAAATTAAAATTAAAATGATTAATGAATATACTCAGCTTTAGGTAGGTAGTTGTAATCAATAAAGTAGCTAATAGATCAAAATTGATAATTTAACAATAATTATTTAGGAAAAAAAAAAATAATTTGATTTTTTTTTTGTTGGTACAGTATATACATATATATATATATATATATATATATATATGTCTGTCATAGGTACTTGATTTTTTTTTAAAATTCCATTTATTATTAGATAATAATTATTAAAACTCCTAGTCATAGAGCATAACGGTATATGATATGTCATGTGTAGGTACCTTTAATACAGATATATTACAAATATATATATTATACTAAAGTCAATTATTGTTTTTATAATAAATTAAAAAGCTGATAATCGATAGGTAATTAAAACATCAACAAAAACTCAGGGTCCATCCACCCTTCAATCAAGGTTTCGACCGTTCTCTATTACGTCTCTATAATCTCAATATCTTCAAATAAAGGCGGTCGATCGCCATTAAGTTATTAATTTTCCAATTAAATATTTCTGCTTTTCAAAAAATCTAGCTCCGTCAAACCGTAGTAGATCTATCACAGTACCTACCCATCGTCTTTGGTCATTGTTGTGTACACTATTTGTACACGCTTCGCGTCATATATCGTTTGACCATAAATTCACATCAGTTGATAATATTATTTTAGGTACGTTTAATATTATATAAAATAATTTAATTATTTTGAGTATATTATAAACCATGACCTAACCGAATAAAATAATTATTTTGATACACACACACGACACACGTGAGCGCGCGCGTAGGAACTCAATAATATCTACATTTATTGAGTTTCTTTTTATTGTCATCATACGTAAATAAAATAAAATACGGATACAATATTAAAATTTAGAGTCGTCGTATAGCGAATAGTTTTTCTATAGGTAGTTAAGTTGTCAGATATTTTTGATCACGTATATTACATATAGGTATTAGGTATGAATTAGAATTATAGATTTTTTTAGAATTTGATTTTAAAGATAATTCCTGAATTTTAATTTTAATATCGGGAATGATCAACGATTGTGTATATAAGGTACGATGCTATTTCGGTTCAGTATTTTTGGTTGAAATAAACACAGAACTTGTACACGCGTTTCACCTTGTCTTATATAAGGTGGCATAACTAGGAGATAAAGGCTTCGCCTTCCATAGAGGTTTTTACTTTTTACTCGTAAAATCCAAATCCTTGCATAAAAAAATTGCGTGATGGGTTCAACATGTAAAACAATGAATAATTACTAGAATACCTTAAAAAAACTGTCATAACTCAAAATTGAAGAATTTTTAGACGTGACAACTTTTGAATCATAAATAATTAACTAGTAAATACTTTTTTAAAATAACAGAGAAATACTCACTTTATGATCAATTTTTTAATTTATCACCGAAGTCAAAATTCAAGACGGCCCTTTTTTAATTTGTTGCATGGTTCTTGAGCTACCTATATAAAAAAAGTAATTTCTTTATGATTTGTTGAAAGGAAAACAGGAATATTTAGAGTTGTGGGAGTATTGTATTTCATAATATATAGCGTTGCAGCTTCCGTAATATAAAATATATCACTATATCAGTCTTACATTTTTAAATAGTAATATTTTACCACCACTTCTCATAATACGGCAGTCCTGCAGTCCCCTAAAATATTGTAAAAAGTTCTAAGTCCAACTTTTTATGTTTAAGAAAGTATTTGATAATATATTAAGAAGCCATATGGTAAAGCATGTTTGTATAGGTAGTACCTATTTAAGTTTTTAGATTTAAATGCATGTACGTTAGGGAATTTTAATCTTAAAATTTTCAAGTTTCAATGTTATAGGTACCGAGGTTAAAATTGTTAACTAAGAGTTAGTATAGTTTTTTTTTTTTTAGATTTTGAACTGAGTGATGAATGTTTTGATTTTACAATGATGTGTGTGTTTTTTTTTGTGTCTGTGTACAGCATAACTAGTGGAAAGGTTAGGTTAGGGTGGTTTCCGATGTAAAAGTGAATATCCTTGGTACATTATGGAGGTCAAAAGTAAACATTTTCCAACAGTTTTCAAAAAAATCGAGAAAAACAAAATAAAAGAAATGATGGAAAAACGGGAATTTTTAACCAAAAATAGTTTTAAACCAAATCGATTTCTTCATATGGTTGTAATTCAAAAACTATTCACTGCAAATACTTGTCATTTTCACCAGGTGTTTATATCAGTGATATCTATATACAGTTAAATTTTCAAGGAATTTTCGATTTTAATGAGAATTCTTTTTTTTAACTGTCGATAAAAAGATTTTGAATGGCCAAAAAAACTTGAAAATTTAATACAAGGTTCCTTATAAGTTTTCCTTATTGTAGCTAAAAAAAAATTAAAAATCGTAAGTCACAAGTTTTTATTACAAGCGTTTCTAGTTTAAATTTTTACGAAATCTGTCAAAAACGCAAAAATTTGCAAGTAATTTTGAAGTTGAAAAATCATAAAATTTTGTGTGTGAATAACTAAGAATTAAAAAAAAGCGGGCAAGTGGGCAGTGGCGGATCTACACACGGGGCAACCTGGGGCAGCTGCCCCAGGGCGTCAGGTATAAAAAGGCGCCTAATGGATCAATAGGTATACTCTAATTTCAAACAAAAT